>CACRXK020006885.1:0-24141 GCA_902702795.2 Paramuricea clavata | reverse complement strand
ATCATCATCATCACCATCATCACCATCATCACCATCATAACCACCACTAACAAGCTTTCTGTTCTTTACAGAGACAGTGCTCCAGGCCAAAGAGAATGTGACGAAGCCATAGAAAATATTAACCGTACAATAAACAAACTTGATCAGGCCTCCTTAGCTGCCATTGGTCAAAACCTGGAACAAAACCCCGAGGGAACATTAAAGGTTTGTGATCTGTTCATTCCGATGCAAACATTTAGTTTCATTGTCTTTTCATCTTTTTAAACTATATATCTACTTACTGTAAGATTTGCAATATGGAAGGAACTAAAATAATCTTCAATGTCCTGTATATTCCATAGGAATTCCAAGATCGCATGTTACAGAGTGTCGCTCAAATCCGAGATGCGATCGATCCTCTCGCGAGTGCTGCCAAGGACACACCAGAAAGTATTGGTCATCGTGTAAGTATTGAAGGCCCCCCCCCCCCCGCATTAGTTTTTACACAACCATAGGTGGGTTTCACGAAGCACTTTCGTTCATCAGTTTGTAGTGAACCTGTGTGTAGTAATGTTCTGTGTTCATCCTTACAGGTTGCTAAACTCGCGAACTTCATCGAACCAGTGGCGGAAGCAGCTATCAACGCAGCTTCGAAGATGCCTCACTCACAGAAACAGACAGATCTCCTCGATCAAACGAAAACTGTTGCAGAATCCGCGACTGAACTTCTTTATGCTGTCAAGGACGCCGGTGGAAATCCAAAGGTAACACACACTCCCGGTTCTCCGGTTTCTTCCTGTAGTAGCACTGCACCAACGAGGGATGGCTCTTACTGGACCTCTAGATGGAACAGTTTTACACTGATACAGCTATCCAGTATAAACAAAGTTCCTTTTATTTCACTCAATAAGGGATATTGAGTGAAATATCCGTCCTTCATTAAACCTCTACGAAGAACAGTTTAGAAGTGTTAGAGCTATCCGATTTAACTAGAGTTACAGTAGTTTAGTTTAGGTTTTCTCCTGTAGTGTCACTGGATCGATAAGGGTTTCCCTTCATTGGAACTCTGTGGAGAACAGTTCAGAATCCATAGAGCTATCCAGTATAAATGAAGTTAGTTCCATTTCATTCATTGCAGTGTATAACAATTTATCGTTGCTTATATTTTATGCAGAGTGCAAACGCTCACCCAATAGTGGATGATGCTGCGAAGAACATGCAAGATGCCGTCAAAGATCTCACGGATACTTTAGAAGAAGCTGCAAGTGAATCTGGAGCCGTGACTGGTTTGGTTGAGTCTATTAGTAAGGCTATGAATGAGGTACATGTAGGCTTACGATTATTGTGTAGCTTAATCAGATTACAGTAAAATTTATATTTTAACATAGATTTTGCTGATTGAACCATTTGATTCATATTGTAATTATGCATGCTGTTGATTCTCTGATACTAATTATACTAATAATTACTAATTATACTAATGATTAATCAATGATTTCTAATCAATCCTATCAATAATGAATTATTTATAGTTCGAACATAGTACAGCAAACATGTGGATGCAACCTAATGTCCGCGCGAAAATGGTAAGATACAGCGATCTCAAATGTAGATGTCCAGTGTGGCTGTCCAGTGTGGCTTGTGATTCCAACAAACTAACAAACTAACAGAATCACAGACTAACAACTCACTCAGCGAATATGAAGCGATGCGAAACTTCGTTTGAGCATCGCAATTGATTTTCTTAATTTGGGGATGTTAGTGTGGAAACTGAAGCTCACTTTTGATCTTCGCAGGCGGTACAAGGAGCTCCACCTGAAACGGACGATGTGAAACCTTTCGTTCATTATCAAGAGAAAATGACCAAGACAATGAAAGATTTATCTCGCAAGGGACAGGATATGGTAAGCGATCAAGCACCATCCCCAAATGCGGTTTCCTCCCCCAGGGAAAGTTGACAGGGTGGGTTAGGATAAACACAGTTAGGAAAGTAATATCACAATTGGTGTGAAGATAAATAGTCTAGGCTAAGTAAGTAACATAAGTAAGCGTAATACTTGATGTAATCGGTCACTGAAAAGCTCCGAAGGGGAGTGAGCTGAATAAAATGTATGTATAGCCGAAGCTTCAGTCATTTGGCCCATGAGAAAAGTGAAACCAAGATTGGCGGTCATTGACGTACTGAAACCATTGAACTATAAATAAATTGGATGGCTAACTGCTATGATGAAGGCCTATGATTTGATGAAGCCAGAATAGTTTTTCTGAGTTATGAGCAGAAATACTTGATCCCAAACGTTGGGCTATATATCAAATTGAAGCTATTGAAAATTGCTATTCGGTGTGGAAATTTCAAGACTTCAGCGAAAAGAAAAATATTTAAAAAATACAAAAACAACTGCAAAATGGCAAATTATCGGCAATTATTTTTGTAGTTTTTCAATATTTCCCTTTTAGCTAAAGTCTTGAAATTTCTACACCAAATAGCGTTTTTCAATAGCTTCAATTTGATATATAGCCCAACGTTCAGTGTTGAGTATTTCTGCTCATAACTCAGAAAAACTAAAATGCACTGGCTTCAATCCCCCCCCCCCCTGAGTTAGCCTTCCAGTTTATTTATAGTTCAATGACTGGAACTGATGTCCAATATCTCTTCAATTTCCGCCATTTTGGGTTTACTGTTTGGACTCAGGTTCTCACTCCAGTTATATATGCAACTCAGTGCGCTTTCTACGTGAGCAGTGTGAGCACGGATTGTTCCAGTGTTCTCTTGAAGATATTCGTCAGAATAGTATATAGTGGTTAATACTGAGTTCAATTCCTGCAATACACAATGGACAACTTGCATGTTAGACTAAATTTTAATCTAAGTAAAGAGAAGGGAATCAAACACCACAGTTAAAAATAACATAATGAAATTAGTAGAATTGCAAAATTTGGTTGCGAAATGTTGTAAAAAAATTTTTTTACAACATTTCGTAAAAAAATTTTTTGACAACATTTCGCAACCAAATTTTGCAATTTTACTAATTTCAATAAGTTCTTTACGGGAATTTACTTTGTTTTGCCTAGATCAAAAATTAGTCTAACATGCAAGTTGTCTATTGTCTGATTATAATTTTGCTCCTGTTGCATTGAGAAGACTGCTTCCAGTCCGATTTACCAAATTAAACACCCCAGGTTTGGACCAAGAAAGAATGGCCTTCACTGAACCTCAAAGGAGAGCAGTTTAGAACTGCTTGAGTTACCCAGTCCAGCCCGTTTCAATATCAACAGCGGCTAACTTTTGTTTTTTTCCCCACAGGTTGGTCGGGCTGGAACTGATCCCAGCCAACTTGGTCCATTGGGTAAAGATGTCACTCGACTTTACAACGGACTTACCCAAGAAGCCCAGGGAGCTATCCAGACTGCATCGAGCCCTGAAGTAGCGGAGAGAGTGAGAACTGGTGTCCAGGCTCTTGGAGCGTCTTGTATGAAACTCGTTCAAAATTGCGGCGATGTTCAGGCGAACCCTCGGGATCCGATCTCAATGCGAGACCTAGCCGATGCTGCCCGAAAGGTTGCTGAAAAGGTACGACAGCGTCAATATGGTTGAAATCTCAATAATGAGTTGAGCAAACAAGTAAACAACAATTTTTTGATGTTATCTAGATATCTCACATTCTTGCCGCGCTCCAATCTGGCTCTCGTGGTACCCAGGCTTGTATCAACGCAGCCACGACCATCAAAGGAATCGTGACTGACCTGGACACTACAGTGATGTTTGCCACTGCCGGAACTTTGAACCCGGAGCTAGAGGGCGAGAAATTCACCGACCACAGGGAGGAAATTCTCACGAATGCCAAAGCCTTGGTGGAAGACACGAAGGCACTTGTTCCCGCGGCACAGGCCTCCCAAGATGTCCTGGCTAATGCAGCTCAATCTGCTGTGTCTAGTATTAGCAAGTTGTCAGATTGTGTTAAACTTGGAGCCGCGGCTCTCGGAGCTGATGATACGAATGCACAGGTAGGGACTTTGTAACCAAGGCGCCATATCGACTGGTTTACACTATAAAAGTTTCTGTGTTAACCTTAACATTGTCACTGTGTTGGTCTAGGTGATGTTGCTGAACGCTGTCAAAGACGTTGCGTCCAGTCTGTATAATCTTCTTGACAGCGCTAAGAACTCGTCAGGAAGACACGGTGATGGCGCTGGAGAAGACTTGAAAAATTCAACCAAGGTTGGTTAATTGCGACATTTTTATCATGTGAGTTTGCATTAGAAAATAATTCAATGAAGACAACTTCGTTCCCAGCCTGCAGCGAGGTGGGAGCAAAGAGCGAGGTTGACAATCTTGTGTACACATTGTACTGTATTGTACCATCTTGTTATTATATCACTGTACCATCTTGTTATTACAGTATATCACTGTATTGTACCATCTTGTTATTATAGGACATGATTTCCAAGGTCTCATCTTTGTTAATGACAGTCAAGAGTGTGGAAGACAAAACGTCACGTGGTGCAAGAGCTTTAGACTCCTCCATGGATGCCATCAAACAAGCTGTTGTTGTAAGTCTTCAAGATACTGTAATTGAGAATTAATTACAGTTAGCGGTTATATTAGGGTTTTATTAAAGCTTAACCTAATTACTGTTTAATTAGAGCTTAATTTGCAGCTTAACGTAATGACGGTTTAATAAGAGGTTAATTAGAGTTAAACCCTAATTAGGGCTTAAGTAACAGTAATTTATAGAGTAAACACTTAATTAGAGTGAACACGTAACTATAGTGTAGTAAGATTTAAACGCAGACCGCAAACCGCAAACTTCATATCGTATTTTGAGGTAAATTGTTAGCTGTTAGGGCAATTTATGCATTGAAATTGAGGCAGGTATTAATCACTTAGCTGTCGAAAATCTGTAAAACTAAGTTTGCTGTTAGCGGTCTGCCGTAAATGTCAATCTTAACGTCTTTAATTTATGGGAATTTGATCGTGTATTGTATTACCCGTCGTATGAATTTAATAGAATTTTCAAGAAGTAAAGATAGGGTCAATCTAATATACGAATTTCTTCCCAGATTCTGAACTCACCAACGACGGCAGCAAGAGAAGCGACACCCGAAGATCTCATACGAAGTACCAAACCTGTAACTTTGGCAACCGCAAAGGTCGTGGCTGCGGGTAACTCTGGCAACCAGGAAGAGATTGCAGCCGCTGCAAACATGGGAAGAAATGCTGTCACAGAATTGTTGACGACTTGTAAGGTAAGGACACAGAATAAATACATACAGAGGTCTCCCTTTCTGCTGGAAAACCGTAAGGTAGTTTTTACCAAAATAGCTGGCGACCATGTTCTCATGTTCGGCAGCTTTCTGGTGCTATTATCACTCCCATCGCTGGCACAGACCGTTCGAGTTGATTATAATTTTGCCTCAGTTAAATATGAGATAAGTGGTTCTACTTTTGCTAAACAGCTTGAGTGTTTTTCCGAGTACTCTTAGAAGAGCTGTCCAGCAGTCACAGTATGAGGTAACGTTGGATTATAATTTTTTATGTAAACATTCATGAACTTTCCTAGGCCGCTGCAGCTCGGGCGGAGAGTGCAGAAGTCCGAAATGCTGTGGTTGTAGCAGGACGAGAAAGTGGGACAGCCTTTAATTCCATGTTGGCTCAAGTCCATATTGTAAGTGATATTATTACATAGGTTTGTATCAGGCAGTGTTTGAAAATTCAACACCATCCAATGGGATACTAGCATCCACATTTGGATAGTAGAAATTCTAGTTAGCAGTACTAGTGTGAAAACATTGAAGCTAAATTCAAATGATTATTAATCTTCTTTCTTTGAGAGAAAATCTGTAAAGGAGAGAATTTTTTTACTATCCCAATGGATGATAGCAGGATACTGCAAATTTCAAGCCTTGTATCAGGTATTAGTTGATCACATTTCTAAATCACTATTTTCTTCTCCAGGTTTTACAGAAACCAACAAACGATAAGAAACAAGGACTGGTTGCTGCCTCACGAAAGGTTGCTGATTGTCTTGGAGCCTTGGTGAAATCTGCTGAGGCACTCAAAGGTAAGGGGAAGAAATCGTTTGTTGTTGTTGAAGTTGTTGTCGTTGTTGTTGAAGTTGTTGTCGTTGTCGTGTCGTTGTTGTTGTTGTCGTGTCGTTGTTGTTATCGTTGTTGTTATCGTTGTTGTCATGTTGTTGTCGTGCCGTTGTTGTTGTCGTGTTATTGTTATTGTTATGGTCGTCGTTGTTGTTGTTGTTGTTGTGTCGTTGTTGTTGTGTCGTTGTTGTTGTGTCGTTGTTATCGTGTCGTTGTTGTTGTCGTTGTTATCGTGTCGTTGTTGTTGTCGTCGTCGTCGTTGTTGAGTAAACAAACTGCTCATCTTTTGCTAGGTTCTGACTGGGTGAATCCGGAGGATCCAAATGTTATAGCAGAAAATGAATTGTTGGGTGCTGCCTCGGCCATAGAAGCCGCTGCCAGAAAGTTGGCTGAACTCAAGCCTCGAGAAAGACCAAGAGTAAGTAGCTGCTGCATAAATGAATGATTGAGTTAGAAGGTGGTTATGTAGTTGATTGTTAACTTGTATTTTTTTCACCTTCATTAGCAAGCTGACGAGTCTTTAGCGTTTGAGGAGCAAATTTTAGAAGCTGCAAAAGCCATAGCTGCTGCAACAAGTGCGTTGGTGAAATCTGCAGCCACTGCACAGAGAGAACTTGTCGCATCTGGGGTGGTAAGTATTAAAATAAACCAACATTTCTTTTAAATACTGTATGAATATGCTGCATGCCAACATTCAAGTACATATGAGTATGATTTGAAATTTAACGAATATCGTTTCTTTCATAATTCCGTCTGGAACAAAATAACTGTATTTTTTTTAAATCTAACTTTAATTAATAATAGGATGGCGTAACGAACGTGTTCTGACTGTTTTTAAGGTTTGCTCAACCAGTAGTGACCCGAACGAAGATGGACAGTGGTCGCAAGGATTGGTGTCAGCGGTGAGTAATTATTGTATACTTTATGTAGAGCTGTATGGTAGATTATGATGACTTGACCACCGATTAATAAACTATTTGTAGGCACGTTTGGTAGCGACAGCTGTGAACTCATTATGTGAAGCCGCTAACGCCACCGTGCAAGGCAATGCCACACAAGAAACATTGATCGCTTCAGCACAACAAGTTTCAAATTCGACCGCACAACTTTTACTCGCTTGCCGCGTCAAAGCCGACCCGAACAGCGCTGGCCAGAAACGACTGCAGGTGAGTACGAAGCATTTGGGGAAAATGGCATTAAAACACCTTCATTGAAATACGAAGTTCTTGCTTTAGATATATTATAGGCGCTTTGAAGTTTGCTGAATTTCCTGCGCTTATCTCGACAATGGTGAAAGCCACCAATGGCAAACAATAGGTAACATGAAATCAAGTGCCTTGGTGACGTTCATACACTAACTCAACTCCACATTTTAGGGTGCTGGGAAAGCGGTGAGGAAAGCCTCGGACGACCTGGTGAAGGCCGCTCAGAACGCGCGAGTCTTCGAGGAACAAAGCGTGACGGTGATCATTAACCAGAAATGGGTCGGCGGTATTGCCCAAGAAATCCAGGCGCAAGAGGCGATTATTCGCAAGGAACGGGAATTGGAAGTCGCTCGCAAGAAACTCATGCAAATCCGACAGGCAAGATACAAGGACGACGAAGACTCCTCATGATCCCAGTGTATCCATCGTGTAATTCCCTAACATCCCCATTTATCAATACAACATCCCTATGTACTAAATGTAGGTAATTTTTTTAGAAGAACCAAACACTGATGCATGCCTTAGCTTTTCGATTTATTAATTTTTCCCACATTCCGATGTGTGTTAGTTTGGGTAATGTAGGGAAATTTTATAAGAAACAAATACTAATGCATGTGCAAAATGCGGACTGTGTGCTACTCCTTGGAGTTTATTGTAGGTTATTTTTTATGAATTGAAGCACAGTCTATTACTGTAGTATGCAAGACAACGCATTTCAAATGGGTTACAGATATTAAATCCCATGAGAATAATCAGTTTTCATGGCCTTGGTCAAGATTCTATAATTTATAAAACAAAAAAAGTTCAAGTGAAAAGCTAAAAGGAAATAGTATTGTATTACCTCGGTTGCAGAGGTTTCTGGTATAGCCAACTCCACACCTGAGTGCAGGCTATAGATTAACTGGAAACCCCTTGATCCGGGTTAATTTAAGAATAAGCTGAAAATGAAGATTAAATTTGTATTATTAGTTTTTATTGAAAAGATAACAAGTAGCATGTGTGACTTATATAGAATTCCGTAGGTATTAGTTCCTTGAATACTATATATAGGAATATTGGAAATAAAAATCGTTAAAGTTTAGTGAGGTTTCACTTTTACATCTAAAAAGACCATTGATGGGTTAATTCCAAATGTATTGGATCCATCTTGAGATATATTGCGTCAATAATCATCCCATAATGCATCATAGCCTCGCACTTTCTTTCGAAACTGGTGGACTATGTACACTTTTGAGTAATGTTCGACCTTCTTCATAAAATTCTATTAATATCTCAAATACAGTTCACAGCATAGTGTTAGTTTAATTAAGTTTTTGATGCGCTTTGTTCATTCATAAATTTACCTAAATTTCATTAATACTGTTCATGTGAGTCGGCTAGCCTGGATGAATCTTGTCATGAATTTTTTTCCTCCATAAAAGATGGTTTGAATGCACTTTATATACTGTTTATTTGATACTGGAATCAAACTAATTCAACTTTAAAATGTCGTTTTGGACGTTCATCAAAAGCCGTGATAAGAGCCTTATTAATCGGGCCAGCCCGGCTCTATATGAACATCCCCTGAGCTTAATATAAATTTCCCAAGGTTAAACCGGCAATTTCTTTCGGCATTGTGAGAAAAATATAAAGTTCCGGCGTGAAAGTCAGATGTCTGCCCACATGCACGGCTTTAATCTTGTTTATAACTTTAGCAAACATTCCGCTATACTAAATACGCCTTTTAGAACGGAATTTGTTTTTCCGTTACTTTGAAAAGCAGCATTGTGATTGCCATATCAAACGCTGTTAATAATTACTAGTAGAAGACGCTGGTAATTCCCCCCTGCCAAGTACCCTCGGGAAAATATTTTCCGCGAAAATGTTTGTTTATTCGTTACTGTAGCCCTGACGAGCCCTTCGCTTGAAACACCGAGAAGTGTTCTTTCTATTTTAGACTGAGTGGCTTACATCTTCAGATTCGATTTTGAGAAAAAGGATTAAATTTTGAGACGGTGCAGCCGAAGATGGAACCCCACAGTTCAAGCGTTTTCCCAGGTACAAAACTTGCATCATAATATTAAGGATTAGCGCACTGTATCGAGTCTGTAAACAACAGGTGTTTCATGTGAACAAATATCCTGGAGCGTGACTTTGATTTTTAAACTTGCTTTCTCAGCACATTTATGCTTTTGTTAGATTTCAATGAAACTTGTTGGTTATTTCGGGGTATTACTATTAGTTTGCATGTGTTTCCGACATTAGATTGGAGATTAAGAAAGAGTATATGTATATAGTATTTTTATATCCGTTTTTATCTGTTTGTCTTTTTTCGAGTTTAGTTATATTCATTTAGTGGTAGTGTCTTATTAGTGCCTTGCCGTTGACCACCCATCGCTGGATTAGGTCGCCAGTGGTAATTATGTTATTCAAAGAATTAAAGATTAAAGAATAATCTATCCATTTATATATTATATATATTTATCTATCAGTTTGATCTATCCATAAGCCGACAAACGCGTGCCGAACCGCTATGCTCGAATCCAATTCGGGAAAAATTCCAATTGTCTTCAAATACTAGAATCTTGAACAAGAAATGACAGGATTTAATCAAAGTTCATTCCATCTATTCCATCTAACATTTCAGTTTTCAGTAGAGTCGAAGTTCTTGTTTTGAAAATCAATTTATTTTATTGAGAGGTGCTCACAAATGATATCCGGTGCCTGCTGGGTTTTTGTAATCATTGAACATTGAAATTACATAATTGCGCATTGTGAAATTGGAAATATTTTCTGGCGAAGTCAAGGACAAATCGTGTTGACTTGGTGTTTTCTCAAAATCATGATATTATACTTTATATGAGAACTCGTTTTTAATTTGTACATGATGAACAACATTAAGGCGCCTTCGATGTTGGATGAAAATTTTAAACAAAGTCAAAACGGATCCAACTCATGACTCAACCAATGTTTCATTATGTAACCAACATTACCCACTCTCCTTCGCAGAGCCTATATATAATTAAACATAATGGTTAAACACGAAGGGTAACTATGTTGATATAGTTAAATATACAGTTAAACACGTGAAAGGCCTTACATTTTCCGGGTACAGCTAGCTTTCGTGTTTATTAATTATGCGACTCTGTGGAGGAGATTGAACATGGCCCAACATAGTATTGAAACGAGGCCAACAATGTCTCCTCCAAAAATGTTGGACCAACAATTTGACCTTGGTTCAACGGGGCTTTAGAATGTGCTAGGAAGTAGGAGTTTATATATGCAAACTCTTCATTTCCTTATTTATGTAGAAACCTTTTAAAGTTGTTTATATCGCACTCTTCAGTCAATGTTAACCACTTGACTTTCTTTACGGAACTTGTAACAACGACATGTTCCCTGTCGGTTGAGTTCCTTGTTCAATGAAGGCCGCTGTCCAACCTTCACACCAATGTTGTTGTGTCATGGTTACTCTCTGATTGTTGCCGAATATTTCGCGTGGTGATGCCAACGGTTTTCCACGATGGCGGTCTAAATAGCTAGGAAAATTTCTCACGAGTCCCACCGTTGTACCAAATATTTCAGGCAGGTTGACACCGTCAATGTTTCTGTGGTCACAGTAGGGATTTTGCATACTAGGAAAATTTGAAGGATTTGTAAGAAATATTTGAGGGAACTGACTTAGTATTAAACACCGAATTCGTTTCCTCAAACATTTCTTATAAATCCTTCAAAACTTAGAATTTACTTATGCAAAATTCCTACTGTGATCACAGAAACTTTGACGGCGTAAACAAGCCTTATATAAAGATGCAAAACCGAAACTTTTCTTGTTTTAAGCAGGAAATGGAAGGGGGTTGTATTGGCAGAATTAAAAAGCTTCCAACAAGGCGATGTAACAGCAAATTTGGGACGAAACGTGATGTCTTTATTTTTGACCATTTCTGGAAAAGTGAAAATCATTTCACACATTTCACTGGAAACCCCCACGCTTTCACTGCTGGATAGTGTGGGTTAGGAGGCTGAAGTTATCGACCCACCCATGTAATATACATCGTCAACACAGCTATTTAGACAGCAACTAATGCTGGAATGATATAGTTTTGAAACTGACTCATGTCACTGGTGGGTTCTGGCTTGCATTCAAACACCATGCCCAGGAAACTCGTATGAATATAGTTTGTTCAAAACCTCTGCAATGGCCTTTTCCGGGTACTCTGATTTCCTTCCACAGGAAAATTGTCACGTTGGGTTAGGATATAGGGAATAGATGACACAGCCCATCGATGTATAAGATTCTCATGTAGGGATTAAATCAATTGTCCTGACCTTGTTAAATCATATTTACTCCCTAGATTGAAGTATCTAATTGCGAGTGAAATGCTTACTATAAAACAGGTTGCAATAGCGAAACATAATGTTCCACATTCTTTTACTTCTTTTAACTTCTAGTTATTCAATTTGTGTAACGGTGAATTTAAAACCCTTTTACAAAATGTGCTATTCCCGGACACACTATTCCGCGGTATAGCGTGTCAGTTACAGAACGAGTTCAAACGAGCCAGTTGAACAAATGAGAAACAAAAGCATTTGAAAAATGTACTGAAATATGTGAGAAACGTGGAATCCAATCAAGACGTTCACTAACCGCTCCGGAAACCATATTCAAAGACTCGTAAAGTGATCTTTTGAAATACAGTGTCAATTGAAAAAGCCAAGCAAATATTGTACGATTTCTTTGTATGTTTAAAACACTGACACAAGTGCCGATTTCCTGTCTAAGAAAGTCTTTTCAAAACGTGCAAGATAGGATCAATACGTTCGTCATAATGATTAATTAGACAAAAATTATTTTTAAAATTGTCTTTTGAAAGCTGGATTTCCCCTGGGAGACGTGTGTTATCTTGCCTGGGAAATTTGCATAACGAAAGCTGCATGCTAAATACTCTTTGAAGACACACGGGTGGAAGTCTTTCATTTCAGCTCGTGGGAGCGTCGGTGTCGTGTCAGCTTTGTACAGACGTAGATCAAAGCTCAGGTATAGTTAAACTGTATTAAGACTGTTTAATTAAGTAGGTTTTTGAGAATAGACGTAAGAATAGATTGAATTATAACGCGTCTGAAAAAATTCGACCCACTTTAAAAGGCATATCATTTTGCGAGGGTGTTTAAAAATTTACATGCTTTTATATGTCACGCAAACATTCGGCACGTTTTAACTCCTTGTCGTTTGAAAACCCTTACAACTATATGTGTCAAAATGCTAGTGTTCTGTTCCAAAAGCTGTTACAATTTATGATGGTAAATCCTAAAATGAACTTGGTATATATTGAAAAATATGATGGCATGCATGCATGATTGATCAATTTGTCCGCATTATTGCGATCATTTTGATTTAACAGTAAATACGTTCAACTCCGGATGTTCTTGTATAAACTGTTTATTCGTATTAGTGGTAAACCTTTAAGCTAAACAGTAATAATTTTGGTTACAGTTTGCTGGTTCAAGGTTTCAACGCAGATTGCTGGAGACGTCACAAGAAGTAAACACGTGGAACTGTTCAAGGAAACTCTTTGGTATGTTGAGGTTTTTCGAGTAGTTTCATTTGGTACTATATGTAATGCCTTATTTCTACAGCGGGGTTTGAGCTTAGGGGTTATTATATCGAATGAACATATGACAGATATGTATTGATGGTTCCAGGAACCACGGCTCCTGGCCATCTTCAGAAATGACAAATGTTCAGTGTCATTTAATTAAGGCCAAGGGCAAGGATATTTTGCGCACCGCGCCAACTCTCGACTAGTTGCTTTTCATCTTTTATTTCAGATGATGAGAGTTTTTGCTAAGTGCGGTAATGACTAATATTCGGTTAAGAAAGCCGTTGGGATTGATAGGGATACAACTACCTGAAAAATATAAGGAGAACTCAATTACTCAACGTTTCGAGCGAAGCCCCTTCGTCGAGAAGTTCTTAGCTCGAACGTCGAAGTTCTCCTTGTAGATTATTGTAATGGTCTCCTGTATGGTTTACCTAATACTGAATTGATTAAGTTGCAGAGGGTTCAGAACGCCGCTCCAAGATTTAATAGTGACTTCAACACGAAAATACGATCACATTACACCTATATTACGTGAACTACACTGGTTACCTGTGAAGTTCAGGATCCATTTTAAACTGCTATTGCTTACTTTTAAAGCTTTACATGGAATGGCTCCAAACTACATGGTAGATCTACTTGTTGTCAAAGTGGAAGGAACTACCTTTTACGCTCTAATGATAGCATAATGCTAGACGGTTCCCTAAGCCTAAGGGTAAATTTTTACGGTCATTTGGCGACCGATCTTTCACTGTGGCAGCTCCGAAACTTTGGAATGAACTTCCGAAAGAAATTCGTGACATTTCGTCAATAAGCGTTTTTAAAACTTGTCTTAAGACACATCTTTTTAAACTAGCTTTTAGTATTTAGTTTATATTAAAGTTAACATTTCAACATTTTATTACGCTTTTAACATTAGTTATATTGTAATACAGCGCTTTTGATCATTATATGGAAAAAGCGCTTTATAAATTATTAAATTATTATTATTATTATCAATCCCAAGATTTCTTTTTATTTCCACTACCCACACATGGTATACAGACCATTCGAGAATGTCAGTCAACTTTCATTAACTCTCGTGTAACTCTTGTTCTCATTTGACCTGGACTTCAATACGAGCAAGCAAATTACACTTTCTTAACTTAATACCAATCAAATCAAATACAAGACTTCTACTGGAGTGATCCGAGTGAAAATGGCCGAACACTTTCTCACCATCTTTTGTACAAATCTTACTAAAATCTACCAATTATTTTATACCACATCATTCTAGTTTGATTAGCAAATTTTGCTCTTAGCCTTAGCCCTTGGCTTAGGGTAAGCGTTGAGATGAAATATGGTTTAATAAAGTAAAAAATTGCCGAATTGGTTGTGTGCAGTTGATCCTCAGTGGGGCTTCAACATGAGAAATTGAACATTTGCCTGTCGCAATTCACTTGCCAGCCCTGCATGGTCGACTTTTCTCACGTGCCTGTCAAACGAGAACAATCTTTACCCTGAGGCTTGAGAGTTGTTGCCGCGCGTATAGCAAAAACTCTCGCGTCAAATCAGAATTTGAACAAGCTCACAGTTGATCATGAGATTTGATGACGCAATACAGGAGAGTCGACTTGGCAATCAAACGCGAACGAGAGTTCATCAACAAACATTCTTGTTTGACCAGTATTTTGAAGGGTGACTCCTAGTAAATAACCGGTTTTACTGAATCACGAGCTAATCATGACTTGTTTATGTATCTTATTGCAATGAAAGACAAATCATTGCTTTGACGTCCTAACAAATTTTGATCAATTATAACTATAGACATAGTATTGTAATGTTTAATCTATATAGTCTCTCTGTAAGTTTAGTACGTTTTGTATAGTCAATCTACCAGTATATTACATGGTAGCTTGTTTGAATACAGTTTGTTTGCTAAGGCTAAGCTCAGTTGAAGACCAATCCATACTAGAAAAATGCGCTCAGGAAACCAACCGTTTCAAAGGCTCAAACACAAATGTTGGTCCAGCATCATCATAAATTGTTAGATACAACATTCGGTTGGGTCTTAAATAAATTGTGTGAGCAGAAGAGACACTCGCAGTAGATTTAAACACCCACCTTCGCGCCCACCTTTTAGAGTGGGTCAAATTTTTTTAACATTGTGCTATTATGGTTTGGTATAATAGTGCATATCGGTTGGAAGATGTTTGGTCAGTTTTGACATTATTTAAAATTTTCAACCAATTAACACCGTTCCAACGCTGTTGAACCAACAATTTGGAGATACCTAAGCTGGCTTACATTCTTCGCATATACTGTCCCAAGCATCGGCATTTTAAAGCAACGCGTAACAGAAATTATCAAACACCTTTAAAGATACCTATTAAAGTTGGGTTGTGCCATATGTTTCACCGCCGAATTGGCCACGAATGAAATTCTCATGCAAAAGCTTGCTGTCTGAGCTGAGGAAAATCCCTACCTCTGGGAATGATGTGGTAAATTATTAATAGTGGGAAATTTGACATTCACGTGGGAATTGACCAGAATTTCCCAGCTATCCGCTGTGACTTCAATCTTAATTACAATCTGCGCAGAAACATGAATAGTCCAGGACCAACGCTCATGTCGTCGTTAATGTCAGCCTGACAGAAGTTTCTGTACGTGATATCATTTAGCCCATTGGACGTTTTACAATTTTTTTGCAAATGAACAGAATATTTTTTAAGATCACAATGGGGCATGAGACGTATTGGTGACATTTAATTCGAGATTTAATTAAATTTCAAGATTTTTTACCACGCATTCTCACGATTTGTATATCATGCAAATCATTGAAAATTATAGAAGTTTGAAATATTGTTCTGTACGTCTGATAGTGATAATATTGAAAGAGCTGTTCTGTATAAATGTATTCATTTTAATTGATGCCTCTTTATAAAGCCATATATTGCTGAGGACAGTTACTGAGTATAGTACGACATGCTTCGTTGCCCATTTTATGTCATTTCAGCACAAAATGCATTCACTCAGCAATTCAGTTCAAAGTCACTCAGTTACTCTATAATAGGAACATTACCTATTGGGAAACCCCGATGGCCTTAACGGGAAAGGGGCTTTGCTTGCATTTTGTTGCACATATATAAGTTGGTTGAATAAAGAGTTTAAATTCAGTTGTTTATATAAATTGCGTTTTATTGCACATTGTTGTTGAAAGTTGGTTGAACAAAGAGCTAGTTTGAAAATCTGTACCTAAAATTCACTCGTTGGCAAAGTCATTCTGTAAGTAGTCAATTAAAGACTTTGTTTAATTGTTTAGTACCGTCTTTGTTTGGTTGTTTTGCGGGAAAATCTCTGAATATATAATAATATACAAGCATACTTGAGTATCGCGTGTTATAATCCGTCATATTTTGGCCGATTATACAGCATTATACAGGGTGTATAAAAAGAAAATCTAACTTTAGCATATTCGTGTGAGTTTACCGATAACATTTTTACATAGCAACAAAATTCTGCCTTCTCGCTGCCCTACAATTATACCTTTCTTGTATGATTAAAAGGGAATTAACAAACACGAAAACAGAAGGTGATTTTGACCGGCAATTTTTGATCAGCTTTTGCTTGAAACGATTGCAAACAAAGTGTCATTCAAATGCCACAATCCTAATCTTTATCAATATAAAAAATTAAATCTATGCACTCAATATTGAGCGCACAAGAGCACGCTTAATTTGGATTGCCTATTTTTATAAACCCTCGCAATATCTGTTATGTAATCCATTGATTGCCCCGAAGGCCCAGTCACTTTGATACAGAACTGAATATGGAGTTTAGGAAATGAGAATAGAAAGTGAATTTGAGACAGTTGCGTGGTCTTTTGCGTGGTTGTAAAATCAGTCGCTCCAAAAAGGGTTAAAGGTGGGAACGGCGCTGTACAATGTACAATGATGAATATCAACTGGGCAATTTACCAAACAAATCTGTAGAATTTGAAGTATCTTCCAGAACATTTTGCGGAAGATAATTTTCCAAAATCTTTACTGTTATCTTTATGTTAAGCACAATTGTTAAGACATTTTTCACGTGCTTGCCTGTATAAGTGTGTTTTAGTAATATAGTGCCTTGATATATCAAGGACTATTCTTTGCCAGCTTTTCATTCATTTATAAGTACTGAAAATCCTTAGTTTGCATCTGTCTCTGATGATTTGGTCTATGCATTGGCAGAAATCGTTTCAGAACGAGGGAAATTTATGGTGGGGGGATTTATTTATTTAGCTTCGCCTTGAAAAAAAAGCGCGTACACAATACAAGTACAACAATTCATATATACATGCATGAGACAGAACAAGAGGCGGGGAACGCCACAACAGTTTACACCATTTCCTATGGGCCCTTTAGTGAAAGTTAGTGACAAATTACAGACCAACAAAAATTAAAAAAAAAGAAAAAGGTATGGCCGAGAGGACTAGACGAAAGGGCGTAAGCTGTGCCTATAGATAGATGAGTATTATCATAATTTAAGATGAGTATTAAGTGTATTATTATAATTCAAGATGATTATCGTAACTCCCACACAGAAATCTTGTAAACCAGTAGTAGATGTTTTCATATTTTCAGTTCTTGTAGCTGTATGTTAGTTAGATATCTATATATACCGAACATTCTTTCACGTTTTCATCTGTTTATGGCGAAATTTGAAATGTGCCATGTTACGAATCGTGTAGATGGGACCTTCCCTTGTCTTGTGATCACATGTATCAAACCAACTAATTGTTGACAGATTATAACAAGGGGGTTGATGGTCGCACGACCTTGGTCATGAGCCTCCGTGTAACATTCGTTCGTGACTGCCAACTCTCATAAATCTCATCCTGGTTGGACCGGGGCTTTAAACGTCGCCTGGTCATTAACTGTGGTGTTGTGAATGCAGTTGATGACCGCCAACAATTTCTTGGCGGAACAAATCGTCCCGTTTCAGTATGTTTCAGAACAGGAAGTTTATACAACTTTCGAATCGTGCCAATTATATACGTATAAGGTTTCCGGAGTTGATAAAGTTTGATTAGACATGGATTCAATCGATAATAACTTACCACCTTTGGACATCTGTATAGTAGGCGAGGGTAAAATTCCTAGAATTTTCCTAGATAATTTCTAGGGAATCAGATATCACAGATTAATTTAAATATCAATTAATCTGTGAATGTGGCCATATGTTCATTACTTTTCAATCTCATGTGATATGAGGTGCACCCATGGCCTCCTGTGGTGTTATGCACACAGAATAATCTGTTTCGGATTGTAGAGAACTGGTTGAAAACCCCATATTATACTAAGTTGCAATAAATGGTCTTGAAAACATAAAGGCTTTAGGTCTCGCTTGAAACGTCATCACAAAGTCATAGAAAAAGTCTATGATATTGACTGGCTGATTTTGACAAACTACAGAATTATACATTTCTGCGAAATGACAAGCAAATATTAATCAGTTTTGAGGAAGAGCCTTCGCTCGAAGCATCGAAGTTTCGCTCATATCTTTCATGTAGTTGTGTGTTGTATCTCTCTCATATCTTAACTATATCTGTCGTCGTCTTCCCACACTGGCATCGCCCGTTTGAGAATCAAGAATAAATCTGATCCCAGCACGTATTATATTTTTCTTGTGTGTGTGATGGTGTTGTGTACTGAGGTGAATACGATGTTTGTGATCGACTAGTATCCCAAAGGTTGCGGGTTCGTTTCCCACCGTGATCAGGCGAACTTTTCAGCTTGCCCGGTGTTGGATGCACACTCATTATATTTCTGAAGCAAGAGCGTTAATCCTGATGGGGACGGGGCGGGACATTTGTGACATTTGGACATTTATGATATAATCTATAATAAATCCTATCTGTTAGCAAACTCCCCAACCTTTGGTACATATTATCGAGGTTGATCTAAAGGTCAAGTTCTGTTCCATCTGCTTTTTAACGAAACCTAATCCAATGTCCGTTCAACGAGTGAATTTAAATCTCTTGTTATGGTCTACACCCAACTTGCATGTGAGTCCTGTTAACATCCGCTCTGCATGATTACGTAGTTGGACTAAAAATATGAGTCAATCTGACGTCGTTAATGTATAAAGACAATTTCAAAATTTCATTGAATGAGTTTTCATTTACATTTTGAAGGGTCAAGCAGAGCCGTTACTCGACACGTCTGAAGCACGACAAGACGAAACAGAAGGTAAGGACTGATTAGATAACTATATTGTAGATGGAAATTTCGTGTGTGGATTGTGTATATTTATTAGACAAGGACCAGTTGCGAAAATTTCAGATATTTATCATTAATAATAATAATAATTACAATATTTAGTCAGGGGGTCCACTCACAAAAGTGATTTTTAGTGGAGCCCTGATAAAATAGATAACAATTACATTTTGTGTTAAAACTTTATTGAAACGCGCACAATTTTTACATGCCATTAAAAGGGATTCATAGCATTATTAGGCTTATTAGTATTATAAGTAATCGTAATAGTACGAGTAGCGGCCAGTAGCAATGCCATTATATTTTGCTCGAGCCATTGATTATAGCTATATAGTATATAACATATACAGTAGTTATAATACTAAAAGGTAGCGCGCAATTTTAACACTTGAAAATTGATAGTATTTATACTCGTATTACTATTATAGTAATATTATATGCTTATTCTATATAAACCTTTCGTTTTCACCCTCTTATTTGTATCGCATTAATTTTTATTACCTATACATCTTCATTTTTCTCAAAAACTTACGTTTCACGCCTCTCTGACTCTGAGGACTAGAGGTTATAAATATAATTTTTACAGTTAATACCGAAAAGTTAGCAAATTAATTAGATTTACAATTATTGCGAAATGCTGTTCGCATTAATTGACGGTCTCCTACAAAGCATAAACTAAATTTGTGTGGCATAATTCTGCGCTATATAATGCTGTATTATAATTAGAACGTTTAAGATTTTCATCATTTCAATTGAACTTCAGCCGTATCCGGAATGAGACTATATCAAGCCGATGGAAGTATATTGTAATTCTCAATTTACTAGTCATGCCGCCAAAGATGCTCTAAATTCGTTCAATTCAAATAAAATATCAACCGAAGCAATTTGATGAATTGCTTGATCAATCGTTGTACTCTTGTATATTTTGCAGCGGACGCGCGCGATTTATGCAAATGTTATTCTCAGCGGGAAGGAGAATTAATGCGTCATTGCGCGCTAAAAGCATTAATGGCATCTTTCAACATGCATTGGGCCGCTGTGTACCCGTTCTAGTATGTTCACAATTTAGCAAAAATAAATGTAACCCGACCTATGAGTCCGTTTCGGACAACCACAGCTTTTGAAGAGAAAGTTCAACCCAACAAATACGGATTAAAGACATAAATAACTTAAATAGTACGAACGTTTTTTTCTTCAAATAAAAGTGATCAAAACGTTATTCCATTTCCTTGTGTGTTTATTTTAACCGAAGGTTGTTGGTATCGATGGTTTATGTTGTAAAGCTTTGTTTAGGAAGCAGAATTCTGCAAAATCACCATTCCTCGCATGATTCGCGATTTTCGGGTAGAAGTGCCCCCAGTATAATCCTCTTCAAACAGTTATTTTCTCACATTTTACTTCCTGCTCTGCGATTGTAGTAAATTGTTTAATTGGTGATGCTTCACTGAAGCACAAACGAGAAAGTCTGTGTTAAGAATTCCAGAAACTAATTATAAGATATTGGGTGTTTATTTCATAATGATTGCAATTAACAAAACATTACTCATTAGACTGTTAAATTTGACTCTGTTGTATTTCCGCCCGGCAATTACATCCAAAAAAACAAAATAGAAAATATAGCCATATAGGATCAATCCCTTAGCCTTAGGGGATAGATTGTTTCCAGTTGTTAAAGCTTCGAATTGGGGATTATTTTCATACATATTTTGGGTTGACTTCTCAAGAGTACAGTGTTTCTGTTTTTGAAAGATTTTCCCAAAAAATTTCGAGGATATAGGATTCCCGCTGCAGGGAGGAGTGGTCTTAGTTCTGAAATTATTGAAACCAGTCTTGTTTGTGATATTCTAAACAGCGTGAATATGTCTTGGTGGTCCTAACTGGTTTTACTCTGGAAAGAATAGCAGTAGGACATGGATCAATGCCAACATTGTACAGTGCCCGCCATCTTGTGCTTCAAATCAATACATGGAGATTCTCCATCAATAAAATCACTAAACCACAACTATTTTTAAGTCCATTTAAAACGAAATTAAACTTGAGCTGATATTTCTACAACTCATTCAGTGTTCTTATCATGCAACTTCACCGCAAAAGCCGATGACCTTGGATATTTAATATTCCATTTGTTCTCCATTTAGTACATATCAGTCATTTTATAAGGCGTATAATTCGCTTATTCCAACTGTGATGTACAATGCATCAACATCCTGCTCTACTTTATAGCAATATGTTTCCGATAAACTGAATAATTTCGACAAGAAGTGGGCAGCATTCACTCGATTTCTAAATATCCTCACCGCGCTTTTATCTTTTCTTAAATATTTAATTCAGTTTTAAAGAATGGGTTTATCGTGTGCTATTATTTATGATTTGCGGAGTCTTGTCCCTGTTATTTAGCGGTTCAATTTCTTCCATAATCTTTTTAATCCTGTATAGCAATTAATGTTCCGGGCGGAAAATAAAGTTTTGTTAAAAATATTATATACTATCTCATTCTTGCCTGTAACCAACATAGGCGCAGTCTGCGCAGAGCATCATGGGAAGGTAGTTCACGGTCACGTGGTTCAATCAAATGCCAAGGTCATGTTAGGAGAAAATCTCACGATCACGTGGTTGTCGTACAATTTTGCTTTAATCCCGAAATATGACAAGATCCTCTTACCTTGATGGGTCCATTAACTTTTTAACGCCCCAGATCTTATTTTCATTCTATCCTACTATAGCTTGTAAGAGGATACTAAATTTCATTATGAACCCAACTGTGGCAGTGACCAACCGGAGCAAGTAAAAAATTGGCACAACCATAATTTGCCAAATAATAGACCATTGAAGATCCTTAGCTTACAATACAACATCTTCAGAGCAATCTAAATGAATTTACAGGGTATAGTATATATATATTTATAATACAGCATTTGTAAATTCTGAACGCTGATTGGCTAAGAGCCGTGTTGATATAACTCGATGTCAACACGGGAAATTTTCCGCCACTTGTAAACACGGAAATTTTTCTTACCTTCCGGCTTTTGACATTGCTATATTATAAAAAAAATATAAAACATTTTTTCCGTATTGATATATAGTTATATCAACACTCGTGGAAGTTGGGAAAACTCGAAATGGTATGAAAACACTCCGCCCTTCGGGCGTCGTGTTTCCATATAATTTCTCGTTTTCCCAATTCCACTCGTGTTGATATAACTGTATATCAACACGGAAAATGTTTTATATTTGTTAAATATATATATATATATATATATATATATTTTGTATGAATAAAATTATTATCATTATATATATATATAGTACAATCTGCAGACATGCATGTATTTACAAAAGTATTATTACATTAGTATTTACAAAATAATGGTTTAATATTACAATAAAAACGGTTACTTAGTTTGAAAGAACAAATGAATAGAAAGAAAGGAAAACAAAAAGAAAGTTAAGTTAAGTTGCTTCAATTCCTTGAACTTAACAGCATAATGATCAACATAAAAGAAAATAACAATGGGCTTTTTCATGTCCGAGTAGTAATTACATAAATACAAGAGAGAACTACTGCTATATCGGTTCAATCCTTCTTGACACTCCGCCCTCGTAATCATAAACAACCAGAAACAAAGGGAGTTGTCGTGTAATAAGTAGCTTTATCTCCACTTCAACTTTCAATTGATCCTTATACAGTAAACAATAAATATATGCAGGTCCATTAGCATTACCACAGGAATTGTGAAACATGAAACGCATGTCGACGCCCGCAAGGCCAAGGTACAGAGAATTTGATAGGTACCCGACGTATTAAGTAGTTCAGTGACAGTTTGATGCTTACGGCGAGAAGAACTTCGTGTTAGATAACATTTTCTGCGTGCTTGGTGAAGTCGAGTTTACATTAGTGTATTGACGGCGAGTTTCAACTCTTGTGCATAAAGGTACAGTACATATCTTTATTCACACTTCATTCTATCATTAATTCTTGCAACATAGTGGCCTACGCCGCGAAGGTCCACAGAGTTTTTCCTGAGATGCATTATTCTCCCTCATCTGCGCAAAAGCACAATACACACATCGCTGTTCACACTTTCTTTCATCAATTCTTGCAAACTTAGTGATTTATTATTATACTAACGATTAAAATCGTCTTAAGCTTTAGAAAAAGTGAATACTCTTTTAATAGGCCGATTAAAAGTTGTAATAATTTAATAAGTACAAAGCATTTGAATTGCTCTTCAACTGAGACTTGTATGCCTATTCTGTAAAAGTTTATTTGGAAATCTACACCGAGTTGTGATTTCCAACTCCAAGCGTTATTAATTAATCAGGTAGATAAAGGAAGGACATTGATCTAGTAGTAGAAACTTTCACACAGTTCATTAATTGGTACTGCCCAAAGGTCCACTGAGTCTAGAGTGCTAATATTAGCCGAAATGCTAGTTTGATTCGTGTAGTCACGTAGCCTTTAGTTATTTTGTGATAATTTTGGTCACTTTTGTTCCAACCTTTCAGACGACAATAGAGTAGAGCTTTTTTTATCTTTTTTTGAGCTGTGTTGTTGATTTGAAGAAAGTTTATGTGCTTCGAGTCCATCAGCAACTGTCCTGGTGTTCAATGTGTTAGCAGCAGTTTCCGTTTCATATATTTACTCTTTAATTACCACCTAATGTTGACCTGTTAGTAAAACAATATGTATGTACACGTATTCTTGTTTATTGTTTAGTTAGTCAGTAAATGTTGTTTGGTTAGTCAGTAAACTATACATGATTGGATTAATTCCCTACCTTCGTGTTAGAATATGCACAGAATAGGTAATGAAAAAATATTAGTCTCCGTTGGGTGCGCCTCGTTAACTTGTGCGAATATCACTTCTACAAGATAAATCGTAAAGATTTCGAAATTCGTATTAGTAGAAGTTATTTCACTTTTTCACTTTATTTTGCGCGCTGTACTTCACTTTTATACTTTGCCTCTGGGAACAAAACTGTCAAAAAGTTCCTCTTTCCCTATCGTGCGTGTTTCGTACTTTTACAATCTGGGTATTTGGTT
>CACRXK020006884.1:10874-24142 GCA_902702795.2 Paramuricea clavata | reverse complement strand
ATTGACCTCCCTTTTTCGGTCTGTACTGTGAAATATCAGACCTCTGTTTTTTGCATGGACCTCGCTCCTTCGTTGCTTCGTTGCTCGGTCTGATATTTTACATTACAGATCTCACGCTTGGTCAATAAGTCGTTAATACAAGATCGAGTGTTTGGCTAAACTCTATTTTTGTACATAGCGGCAAAAAATTAATGAAGCTAACACTGACTTTAAAATATAGATCTATCAACCTCTAAAATATACAAACTCTTCGACTTACTCTTGCTTTACAATGAGATAGATTTAAATCATACGTTTCTCTTTTTATTCTGAGATTTTATAAATATTTGAACAATTTAGTATAAGAAACCTCCTGGTACAACGAATAAGAAAGAATGCATGCGGACTATATTTTCCAAACATGACGTATTTGAAGTGATTGCCGTGGTAACGATTGTCACGGTAACGATATTTTATTCTTAAGTTGTTCATCCTTTCTATACAGCATAAGTTGTTCATCTTTTCTGACAACAAACGTTGATATTTATTGTATATATTAAAGCGATATAAAAAGCTGTATATTTTTGTCTAAAATTTTGTTCTGTTGTCAATGTAAACTTTTCAGTTTCCCGCCAAAATTTCCCATCCGTCAGGTGTTGGGGTAATTCGGGTATATTTAATTCGGGTGTTAGAATTTTCGAAGAGAACTAGCATTGGAAAAAGTTTATTCAATTCCAACTGATCCAAGAACTAATTGGGCTGGGGGTCAATAATACAAACGATGTGTGAATAATAATTCCTATTTCGTCAGTTTTTCAATATACTCTTCCCTATCTGGAATGAGTATAATCCTAACTGCAGTAAAAATGCCTATGGTGGTTGAATGCCCATTTGAACTTGAAATTACACGCATCGCAGTAGGCAAGTTCATTATTTCTATTACAATATATTTCCACTTGAAAAACGAAGACAATGTGCTATTTTGCTCTTGTATTTGTGTGTACAGTACAATGTTTATACAAAAATATTTTTTGGATCAAACAATGGCTTTTTATGGTGGGAACTTTTCTTCAAACCGCGAGCGAGTGTCGTAAAAATTCAAAATTTTTCCGGGGGAGGGGGGCATACCTCCGTACCCCATAGATTCTTGGAGCCTTTGGCGCTCGCATTACAAATGCCCCCAACCCCCCCCAAGTTTGGACCCTGGCTACGCCACTGTCTTTATCAGTGTCAAAAAGACTTTTTACAGTCGAATGGACTCGACAAAGGAGTAAAAGTATCTCCACGATTAAAAATAGTGAAATGACTCTTTGAAGTCAAAATGGCGCTTTTAAATTTGCAGTGTATACTTGTCTAATTGTTTTGAACTAACTACAACAATCGACACAACAGCAGAATTTATAGGGGTTCGGATAATTCTACATCGCGGGCAAAATGATAGGTGTGTTGTTTCAACACTATAATTTTCACTCTGCTATGGGAGTTGTTCTACTCTATTTAAGCAGTTAACATTGTTTTCACCCTTATTCGTAATGACTCTTAAGGATATTGGAGATGTGTTAACTCCGTTGAAGGAGTTGATTTCACTACCATCAGAGAGTTTATAATAAAATATAATAATAATTAAGTAAAGAGTAGTTTTAACTCTGCTATGGAGTTGTTTTTACTCCGTTGAAGGCGCTGTTTTAACTCCATGTAGTTAAAACAACTCCGCACTAGGCGTAATCTATGGATTTTAACTCCACATTCGGAGTGGTTTAATTCCACAAATAGTAGAATCTATTCCATTTTTGGAGTTACAATAACTCCTCTTCTCCATTCAAATCCTAGGGTTGCAGTAGTTTTGACTCCTTTAGTGCTTAACTCCTCAAAATTTACTGTGCAACGAATTTAAACATATTCCTGAGAAAAAGAACGTAACAGCTGATACGTTCAAAACAACTATATGAATATCAGATTGGCTAGAAATGCATGCAAGCAGCAACCCCTCACATGTATTTTCCAAACATTGATGTTACATGAAGTATTAGTAATTGATCAATTAACACTGAGCGCAGGCTCGCGTTTACATGTACGTCAGTGTTGCCACAGATGATAGATTGTACCAGATGTCTCACTCAGCAAAAATTGTGTCCGCGATTTTTTATGAGCACGCGTTGGCCGCCAGTGTAATCCACGCCATGAAATGTGAGCAATGACGCCATCTTTTAAGTCACTGACCGAGAAATCTACTGGATGTAAATGAAAGAACTAACAGTTTGTTTTATTTTGTTGTCTTCGAGTGAAAAAACTTGAGTAAAAAATGCCTAAAACGCATGAATGCCGTATAAATATACGGTAGATTTATATTTCTTTCTATGACTATATTTTTAAGACGATCCGTTTCTCCAAATTCCATGACACGTTGTGTTTACAATGTGATAAAGACATGGAAGATGTAGATGAGCGTCGGCGATTCTTTCCTGGACCTAAAAAGACGTATGTGTGCGAAAACATTGAACTATTACAATAATAATAATTGGAAGAGTTCATTGTGGTGAAACTACATTATTATTAAACATTCTAACAAATGTTGTTTGCCGTTCTTGTAGGGACAAAAATGCTGCTTTAGTTTAGAAAATTAACTCCGTTCAACAACAGTTCGTCTCTGTTGCCAATATTTTATTGCATCTTCGAGAACTAACCATATTTTCTACTTTGAAATTACTTTGTTTTATTGTTTATTTGTATTAAATAAGTCGTAAGCCTAATTACTGTAACAATATTTGAATAATTAATTTAAATAATTTAAGTATGCGCTTCTTATTGGCTAGAATAATGACACATCCCCAGTCACACCTCGGTCAAAAAATCCACCGGTAGACTTGGCGCGCTGCAATGGTGAAAACTCCTTTCCGGCGTACTTGCGAACCGTGGGGAAAAAACTTGAAAGGACTGTGGGAAAGTCTAGACCTCGTACGAGTTGTTTGTTTCGTGGGTAAAGTATTGAACTATTGTTTCATGTTATTGGCTAAAATGAAATGAACTTATTGTAGCACTAGTTACATTACTTAAAACTGATGGTCCCAGCGCCTTACTGATATTTATTTCTCCCTCTAAGTTTGATTTCCGATAACTTAGCAAAGCATTTGAACGATGGCCACTTCTACCGCGTATTAATGTTTCGTCTACCTGAGTTTGAAACAACCTAGAAGCACAAGCTACTCTTAAAGGCACATTCAGCCTTTTGAACGATGTTTTTTATGGCGCATTTCAGCCCTTTTAATTGAAAAAACTAACTAGGAAAATCAATTACGCATAATTCAAGATCGGCAAACTTAATGTTTTTAACATTTTAAAACATTTTTAATGTTAAAAACATTGAGTTTGCTGATTTTGAATCATGCTTAATTGATTTTCCTATAGTTAGTTTTTTCAATAGACAACTTGCATGTTAGACAAATTTTTGATCTAGCTGATCTAGGCAAAAAAAGTAAATTCCCGTTAAGAACTTATTAAAATTAGTAAACTTGCAAAATTTGGTTGCCAAATGTTGTAAAGCTTGGAAAATATAGCTTTGCAAATTTTGCATATTTTCAGTATATTTGTATTACGTGCGGAAATTGTTACCATTTTTGAGCCGAAAATGGTAACAATTTCCGCTCGTAATACAAATATACTGAAAATATGCAAACTTTACAAAGCTATATTTTTCAAGCTTTACAACATTTCGCAACCAAATTTTGCAGTTTTACTAATTTTAGTATGTTCTTTTCAGCTGTGGTGTTTGATTCCCTTTTCTCTGCTTAGATTAAAATTTAGTCTAACATGCAAGTTGTCCATTAAAAGGGCTGAAATGCGCCTTAAAAAAAATCATTCAAAAGGCTGCACTGTGCCTTTAAGCAATGCGATTTCTTTATTGTATTTGTATTTGCTCATTTTTTATCTGTTTGGCATGAAGAAGATATCATTCGACAGCTAAAAGCATGATCTTTCCGAATGTGAAAAAATGTCGTTCATACGCGGAGTAATTCAGATACAATAGCGCGCTGAAGTTCGATTATCTTTTTTTTGATACACCCTGTGTAATTAAATTTGCGGGGACATCATGTACATGAAGATACTCTTGACATCGACCTATTATTATATGCATGATTAAAAGTTCATCATCTAAGCTAAATTAGAGTATTTCTATTCCGTTCCTTGACACGCAACAAGACTTTATTTCGTAAATCTGCTCTTGTTTTTGTTTCAAAGTTTGTTGAACCACCTTTGTTATAATTTTGCAAACGTTTCTTTGTTTTTCACAAAGTTTAATTAATTAAGTACGTAATTTAGCATAACAAAGAGAATGGCTTAACATCCATGACATAATGGAAGAGCACGTTGCATTTTGCTCAGTAACTTTGAATGACTTCGCTATGTTCTCACGTACTCGGGTACTTGCATGTAGCCAAGACAGCCAAGGAGATTTAGTACCCTCGCCCCAGGCTATAGACCAAAAAACTCAAACGGCGCGTCAGCGCTGTTGGTTCGAGGAAAATGGCAGTTGAAAGAAAATACATTTTAAAGGTCAATGGCAACGAAAATTTTTATTGGCTATTTCAATCCTACTTGACGACCTGACTATGAAAATATTATCATTTCCTTCTCGAACACTTTAGTCTACGAGTAAAATGCATGCAAACTTTCTGTTTCGCCGCCATCTTGGAAAATATTTTTGAAAAATTATCTCGAAGGTCAATGAACTTTGTAACGTCATTAGATGGGTAGCTGCGTGTTATGTTAGCTAAAAATATGTCGTTTTTGAGCGTTATACAGCTAGGTGTATAAAAAAAACGCAATCCTCAACTGAAATGTAAATTGCTAAACAAATAATAGACGAAAACGTTAAAGTTTACATTCATTTTAAAGCGTAGCCATTCAGCTTTCTAACAGTGGGTTGTTTCTTAAATTTGACTCGTTGGTTCGCGGGTAATAATACTTTACGTTGTTGCGATTGGAGATTAAAAAAATTGAGATGGAATAACAAATCGTTCTCATGAAAATAACTGATTTTTTCATTAAAACAAACAAATGTTGCATTTTATTAAATGGATTGTAACAATAAGTATAATTACGGCTTTTCTTCCACTATTTTTAACACAGTTTGAAACTTCAAATGCGATATAATTTTGGCTTGGACCATCTAAGCTGACTGACATCAGCTTGCTATAATTTCTGTTTACATTACATCGCAATTCGATGACACTCTGGCTCAGACACCAGAATGTTTTGATTCTATGATTTTTAGCGTTCGTTTGGGATTTTCAAACAACCTGGTCTCTTTTAAAATACTTTTAATTTGTTCTTACGTGGTTTTCCAGATGTAGTGACGACAACATTAAAGTTTAAAGAAGAAAATTCTAACATTTAAACCGACTAAACAATAACATAGTAGACTTGCATAATTAAACAGCAACTAAAAATGATAGGTTTTACTAAATCTTTTCCTGTGCAATTATTACAAGCATTGGAGACAAGGATAATAGTTTATTTGAAGGAGAAAAGAACAGGCTTTGAAGTAAGCCTAAATGCGTTTAACTAGAAATAGTATTTCGAAAGTTATTAAGCACAAAAGATGAATTGCGTTTATTTTGATACACCCTGTAGTACTGGCCAACACTCTTCGCAATCAAACAAGGGAAGTCTACACTATCAGATAAAAACATATCGAGCGACTGGGAAAGCAAGAAATGGCGCAATTTACAATACAGGTAATTGGTCATAAAATATTGCATTAGTATTTGCCTTGTTACACTCGAATTTCCGCGTTTATTTAACACGGAGTAGGATATATACTATGAGAAATAGTGTTACAAACAAGTTACATACTTGGTAAAACTTTTCTGTCTTTTGTTTTGGCTCAAAATGCACTACGCGTGGTAATCACTAATACACGGTATTGTTTTATTGTTTATAGTCATGAGATTGTGTTTACCCAGCCAATGACGTGAGATAATGTATTTTGTGGCATAAATTAGCATACGCGCTTGTTTTTATAAAATTTTCTCAATAACTAAACGCGACAAACCGGCCAAAATATGAAATTGAATATTCTGTAACTATACCTAATAGATATAAGTAATAAAAATTTTGGTTGCCAATGTCCTTTAATTCCGGCAACTATATAGTTTTGGTTAGAAAGTGCAACGGGTTACTTCATGCATGTATTTCGCAACCTCGTCCCCAGGGCCTATTGAGGAAGGAGGCGAAGCAGCAAAGGCCCTGGTAAAGGCTGGTCACGTGATGCTTCAAATTTTGAATATTTCAGAAATTTAACTTTTCAAACCGGGGGTGCGGGCCGCTTTGATTTTATCAAACATGGCCGTGCAAAGGGGCGATAGAATTATAACCTTTTGCGACTGAAACCAGAGACTGAAACTATGATGATAAACTTTTCAACTGACAGTGGAAATACTGTAAATATATAGTCTGCGATGTTCTTCAAAAAAATATGGAATATAATCAACAGCAATACTTGTGGAAGATCAAGATTCAAAGAGAAGAGTCTAAACACTGACTGACAACAGTAAATATTTCTTTTCAGCTTGGAAGCGTGTTTTATAATATTTGTCGTTTGGGAGTCAATAACATACTGTCACTACTGTCAGTGAAGAATTTGATTTAGGACTTTGATGTACCTTTATGAAAAGATTACTACTGAATACAAATGTGCATGTAAAATGTGATTAGAACGTTTTAATATGAACAGTTGCACTGTCATTGACTCAATATATTTTAATGTGGGACAAACATTAAAAAACATTAAAGTACTGTGCCAAGTGACAAAATTCCATGCCGACCATGGGTTACGTATGTATGCATTTTTATTAAACGTTTATACCAATATACACTATTTTAAACCTTTGTGTGTGAATTTTGTGTGTTGATTTTATGATATTTGACAACCATGAATATTAATAATATAATATGTCAACAGCAAGTTTACAGTATATCGTATAATACAAAAGCAATATCACTGATATTATCACAAGACTCAAGTACTGTACATGGTCTAATAGATGTTTCTTAGTCAGCAACTATGCTCTTTGACATTGTGGCAAGCATTATATTGTGGTTAGCTTGGTTTTTCACTTTTTTGATACAACTATAGAATACCCACAACTTTCACACCTTACCGCTATTAATTCCTTGTAAACCAAACTAACATACTCATATGATTTAATCTCTAAACTTTACCTTAAACTATTTTGAAGTGATTCTTGTACTTATTTATGTGTCAATGAATGCGGAAAAATGGCGAGGTATTCTATAAGCATTCCGGCATGTGTGTTTTTGAACCTTCACTGTTGAGAGAGCATGCCACGGGTCTCCCCAAATTATCTGAGCACTTCAACCAGACCAACAGCTGCCAAATGGCAACTATGCTCAGAGGTGTAACTTAACACTTGCCCGGGGCAAGTGAATATCATGATGGGCAAGTAAAAGTTTCCTCTTGGTTGCCCGAACGGGCAAGTTGCTTTGCCACAAAAAGCTGGCCAGCTTTCAGTTCATATTATTATTGTCGGATAGAATAAAGGCTCTTCGACGATATTGGTTCAAGCTGGCAAATCATCTGCATCAAATTCATCTAAATTGTTTTGTTATATTATGCATTTGATTCTCTTTTTGGTTATTAAATGTTTATTCATAATATCATAACCAAACGAAATATGGCAGGACTTCATTTATGGCAGGACTTAATTTGGGACTTTATTAGTCCTGTTGTCTGTGCCTTCAATTTCTTATTGTAAAACTAATAAAAAAATAAATAATGGTGATTAGTGTTACATTAAACAAGTGTACTTGATTCAAATTTTGTTTAATATGTGAGCCAAAGCTATATCTGAGGTAGTTTAGATCTGAGGCAGTAACATATAGCCAATGCCACTAGTCCAATGAGTGGATATGTTGTCTCTCTAATTTATACTGGCCCGCGTAGGTACCCCATGGCCTGATGGCAAGTGGTTTTTATTCAGGGCAACCAATTTTCATGTCCAACTTGCCCTGAGGGCAAGTGGTCAAAAAAGTCAAGTTGCACCACTGATGCTGTATACAAATTATATACCTGAAAGGTAACTTACATCATATTGTGTCATTTAAATACTAATACTTGTATTCTCACAGTGTATTAAGATATACAAATGCACTTGTGATGCCCAAAGAATTGCCACAAAAAACCCCATAAACCACAAATCAGTCAATTTCAGTAAGTAGGGCACACTGAGGTACATTGCAGCTCAATGGGTTAACTAGAGACATTGTCAGATTTTGGTTAATAACCATAATTGCACGAGGTCAGTACAGTCTAACAATAAGTAATTCAGGAATTCACACAGTTCTCAGTAGTTAAATGATTATCGGATTTCATGTTAAATGATTATCGGATAATGTTGAGCATCAAGAATATATGTATAATATCCTTCATACATTTATAATAATATTCAGGCTAAATATCATAGTTATTATTTTATGTACTATAGTTTTATCAGGTATAAAGATACGAGGTGAAGCGAAGTACCTTTAGGTTGCTCAACTGATGGTCACCAACAACAAATAGTACTTTATTACAAGGCGGCAAAATGTATTTATATTAAAAGAGATGAATAATCTTGTCACTTGATACATTTGACATCAGGTGTCTTGTATTTGTCCAGAAGAGACCCCTTGTTATTGTATCATGTTTTGAGAATGAGTTCAATTTTGATATTTGTTGTTGATCTGAGCAAAATATTGATTATTGATTTGCCTACTGAGGTACACATTATTGAACAGTCAGTTGTGGTGAGTGATGCTGAACTGCCTGTTGTATGTTGTGAGTGATTTTGAGTGCCTGTTGTGATGAGTGACACTGAATTGCCCCAATTGTGGCTCAGGAAATGTACCTGTTGACTTGTCAAATAATCTCCTTAAATAATGTTCTGGGAAGTAATTTGTGTAATTGATTACAAACAAAAACAAGAGCTTGTTAACAGTATAATGAGGAAATTAATTCCATCTCATTATATTATTCAGCCTTGATAAAGCATATGGAGGCTTTCTGTCTGATTTGACCCTCATGCATGTAATTGTTTGGGAATGCCTGATCATTTAAAGATCACAACATTTGTTTTGAAGCTTGGCCTTTGAAATCTAAACCCAAAGCATTATATGTGTGTTCACAATGTTCTTGGGATAAGAATGAAAATCAAATAAAATATTTCAACTCAATTAAATTCAGGAAATGTTAATTAACCATGGAGGTTAACCAGGTTATACTCAGGGCATATGGCTAACATAAGCATTTAAATTCCAAGTGCATACGATGTTGACATTCCTTGTTTTTCAGACATTCTTTGGGTCTTGTACTCCCTTTAACTGTTAAATATACTGTATGATATTGACATTTGCAAGAAAGATCTATTGTAGCAACAATAACTATTAAATGTTTTGATGATGATGGATATGGTGTATTGAGAGTCCATATTATTAAATTAAAGTGATTTTACATATCTGTTTCACAATCGAGGCAGCAATTTCCTTGCGACAGTATTAAATTCTATCGATCCATTCGTTTTGCACTGTTGCTTTGTCTATTTAATAGATCTCCTTTACAGTTCAACCAAGGTTCTCAGAGCTAATTTGAAGACAATTTCAAATTTATTCAATATTTTTGGAAGAACTTTAACAGATTTTTTCATTTTAAAATAGATTTTTGTTCTTTATTTGTCGATTTCGGTGTTTATGCATTATATTGACGAATATATTGTAGCTAAAGCGATCCGCGATCGCACCCCCCGGTATAGTATTTGCTCCGATATATCACGTGACAAAATAATCCACAATTTGTGGATTATTTCACCAGCCTTTACCAGGGCCTTTGCTGCCCTTCGCATCTTTCTTTAAAAGGCCCTGGGGACGAGGTTGTGTATTTCGCACATGTAGAGAAACTGAGGGGGGAGAGGGAAGTGGAGAATTAGGCAAAATATTCCTTACTTGAAAGGTATTGTTATGTTATTAAATTTGTGTTTTAACACAAATGAAATTGTGAGGAATACTGCATGCCGCGCCAAATTTTACCTGCCCAAAATTGAAAAATCAATCGGTAACGCTGATATCTATATATCATACTGTATGTACTCGCTTTGTTGATTATAGCTCTTCAACCAATCAGAGGGAACCTGACAAGAAACATGTAGATAGATAGATACTTTATAAATTAAAGAGTTACACTTGGTTATTCGTATTTATAAATAGACTGGCTCCTGAAGGCCTATTTAACACTAGAAATAGCACAAATTCCACGCCCTGATTATTAATGACCACTTTTCTCTATAGTTTTGGCTCGAAACGCAAATGCTACAAGCGACACAAGTCAACCTCTCGCTCGTCCGGTTTTGCTTGTGATTTCAATTCTCAACCAAACTTAGTGGAGGTCGACTTGGAGCAAGTCTAAGTTAAGTTTTTAGTCACTTAAAGTTTCAACCCCAATTTTATTTCTAGCCATTGGAGCACTTGCATTGATAGAACGTTTAATTAATTAGCGTCTTGTTGATTTATTCTTAGAAATTTCGATCACGCACTATGGTACTGATACCATAAAAATTTCAACAAGTAAGTACCTTATCTCATGTATAAAAGAAAGCAGCGTCATGGCCATTTCGTGCATGTATATAATTAAACTTTCATTGTGTCCAATAGACAGCATACTGTTTATTGCGTGCACTCTTGTTCCGATGGCAGTCTCGCTTTCATGTGGTTGGTTATCTCTTCATATTTCGTAAATCGCCGACAAATTAGCAGAGTCGAACTATACCAGCGATAGGAAATGATTACGCTTTTTAACCAAGACATATACGACGTAATATACTTTGAGAAGCCTCCTTATGAAAACTGTGATGGAGGGTGCACAATGTTTGTAGTTTTGTTTACTTTGCCTTTTAGGCAGCAATCAAGAATCTTCATATTATTGTCTTACCCGATCGTTGTTGTTCTTTTTTGAGCGAGGTGGGACCCCTGCCAATTTTTGTTATTAGGGCTATAGATCCCCTTTACGGTATTTCACTCAAATTCATGATTTTGCAATGCAGCGTGAGATACTATAATATCCCACGGCAGATCCACCGTGGGATATTATAGCTAAGTGTCTCACGCGTGACGCGAGGACACCGCGCTCTGAAACAATATGTCGTTCACGAGCTGTTAGAGAGGTTATTAGAGAGGTCAAGATACCCCGGTTCCGATTTAGGGCTACGAGTATCGCCATTTTGTTTAGCAATTTCTGCTGATGTCAGCATTTTACCGGTAATTTCTACCCGTTTTCCCGCGGTAAACCAAGGTCTACACGTAAAAAACAAACGGGTACGGGTGTTTTCTGTTTACTCTATGTGGGCCGTTTAAATAGTAAACTGAAATTTTAAACATCTTACCCAAATAAATAATGCACATATGCTCGTTAAAGTTTTCAACAATTTATGGCGAACCTCAACAGCGAAAGTTACCATTCTCTGATCGGATTTTACACGCCGGAATATCTTGGATTTCTTAAGTTGCAAATCGTTCCCCGATTTACGGTACGGGTACGGGTACGTGTATATCACCCGTACCCGTAAACCGGAACCGGGGTATCTTAACCTCTCTAATATACACCGGTTCCGGTTTACGGGTACGAGTATCGCCATTTTGTTTACCGATTTTTGCTGATGTCAGCATTTTTACCAGTAATTTCTACCCGTTTCCCCGCAGTAAACCATGGTAAACCAAAATGACAAACCGGTGTTGTCTGTTTGTTATTTATGGCCGTTTAAATAGCAAAAACTTCAACATCTTACCCAAATAAATAATAATGCACATATGCTCGTCAAAGTATTCAACAATCTATGGCAAACCTCAAAAGGGAAAGTTACCACTCTCTGATCGGTTTTCTCAGGGCGGAATATCTTGGATTTCTTAAGTTACAAATCGTTCCCCGATTTACGGTTACGGGTATACGTGTATATCACCCGTACCCGTAAACCGGAACTGGGGTATCTTAGCCTCACTAACGTTTGTAATTTCGTACAGAAGATTTACTGATTTACTGTAAACAAAGATTTTCAAGACGTATGTTACCTTCTATCATCCAAAGAATACATGCTCATATATTTGAAGGAGAAAACGTCAAGACACAGGCATACATAGGATATTAAAAATTGTATTCGCTTTATAGTTAAAATTCAGCAAGTTAAAAGTTTATTCTGAATTTTAATTAGTGGTTTCTTTTACCTTCGGTATAATATATAATTTCTAGACCCTCCGCTCGGGGGATTCGTCGAAACATTACCCTCAGTGATGATATTTACCTCGGGGTAAAGCCCCTCGAGAAATATCATCACTTCGGGTAATATTCCGCCGATTCCTGTTCGCTCCAGGTCTATATGATGATAAAAATTTCTCTTTGGGGAAATGGAGGTAGGGTTTCAGATACAACATGCAGTATAACTGCATGATTTTTACGCGATATTAATTGCAATTGCCCCATTGACTGGCAGAAATGTGTTATTATATTAGTGATATAAAACTTGGTCATAAAGCAATAGAAGATTGTCAATCACGGCGTGGTCATATGGCTGTGCCAACTAGCCATGAAAACAGTCAGCACATTTATCAGCTTATGAAAGATCGCAACGTTACCACAGCAATTACATATGCCTAAATATAGCAGGTCAATCAGGGCATTCAAGGGCAAGGATTCGCTTGAAGGCTTGAGCTTGCCGACAAATGTTGAGCATGCAGTTATTTCACCATTGATCGAGTCATTGCCGACTAAATTTGGAGGTCATACAGTTGTCAGTATTTGCGCTATACACACCTCTGAGACGAGGATTCTATATCGATCCCTTACGAAAATTTCGCATATAGTAATTCACATATATGTAAAAATGTCTTGAGTTTTCACATGTGAAATGTTCCAATCGCACATATTAATTAATTAAATAATAATTTCACATGTGAAATCAATTTTCCGACATGATTATGATCCTTTAATTTCACATCAGCATTTTCACCATACCTGTGCCATGTTCCAATTCCACAGACAAGTTCACATGGGAGATTATATGTAAATTTTCCTTAATTGGTTGTATATTCAAACAATGGAAACGGGGAATTGTTTGATATGAAACAACTTCACCTCACTTGCGGGCAAGAAAATGAGGGGTTTTATTCTCAACTCGACTGGTCAAAACACCGTTTTTCTTCTCATCTAAACCAACATTGCTTCCTTAATCTTGTACCAATATTCAATAAGA
>CACRXK020006884.1:0-10531 GCA_902702795.2 Paramuricea clavata | reverse complement strand
CGGAAAAAACTTTTCCGGAAAAATTTTTTTGATAGGAGGCCCCCAAAAAAATTTGCCCCGGGCCCCCGCCAACCTCTCGGCGGCCCTGCTTACTTAATTAACTTTCATGCGCTTTTCAGAGGGCGTATTAGCTGAGTGAACTATAAATTATAATAATTATATAGTGATACGTATCTCAGATATCGTACAGATTGTCTAGATGTTTGTTTGAAACATTTCATTGGTTACAATTTATTTCTGTCTGCATAAGAACATTATTCGGCTAAATAATATAATTATTAATTGATAGTTTCAATTATAAAAAGTTTTGAAATTCAATTTAGTAATGAAAGTTTTCTCCATCGCTGTCCGTTTCAGTAGCCTATAACCAGTACAAACCGACCACAGCATGGATTGGAGTGCATCAGGTAGATCAAGGGTTTAACACAGGACTAGGTGTCGAGATATCCTGAATATTGGTACCGCTAAGGGAGCCAAGTGGTGTTGAAAATTGCGCTGATATACAGGCCATTGGGGAACGGTATAATGATGCAGCTAGAAAATGGAATGATGAGATATGCAATAGTTCCAATCGTTACTCTATCTGTCAGCTGCGTGCATGCCAAAAGGTGACTATTATAGTGACAAGGTACACGTTGGAAACTATTGGCATAACTGTGAATTTGGACGTTATTATTAGTCATGTAAGTTTTCGGCGGGATAAAAAATTTCATAGAAACATCATTTGCGAATTGTCGTTAAACATTGTCCCTTGGGAGATCGAATTAAGTGAGTTTTTTAATATAATGACCAAATGGGACAGCCTGAGGTATATTTATATATACTTGCATGGAGCTAGGGGGATTTGGCAATATATATTACCCGAAGCGATGATACTTGAGGATAAAAAACCGCTGAACAGCATGCACGCATCCATGGAACGATATGTGTTCGGAGCCTTGTCTTTACAACCAGTAGCTAACCAGTTGTATAATTCAGTGCAGGTATAGCGATCGTATTCATGCATGCAGTTCCGGTGTAAGAGGGATACAACTACCTGAAAAATATATTAAGTAGAAATTCTACGTTTCGTGCGAAGGCCTTTCGTTGTGAAGTAAGTAGCCAACTAACATGGTGGGTATAATGTCTTCCAAATATTCATGTTCCTTTCTTTGAAATATTATCAAAATTAAATATTTCGTGTCAGGATCCATCGTCGCTATTCTAATATTTATTTCTTTAAATTTTGATTTCCTTTCATTACTGGTTGCATCCTTCATGTCACAACATCGATCCAACTCGTCAAATATGCCGAACAACTGAGGGCTTTGGCCTTGGGGGGGGGGGGGAGTGACATCCCCACTCTCAATCTCGTCGGGTATATCCGTAGAATTTCATCGGGCAAATTTTGAAAATATTTGAGTGTCTCGCATTGAAAAGTAATAGTTCTAGGAAAAAATACTGAAAATTTTACAAACAACAGTACATTATTTCGAAAGTTAGTGAAAAATGCTATGTCCGGAAATCTTTTTACAAAACCTCTCCCCGCAAGCTCACCCCCAGCCGTAATACCGGAGTTTCGCCCCTGTTTATGATAATCTGAAAGCTACAGATTTGTTATATTTTATGTTAAAGATGAACGCATTCCGAGGTTAGGCCCCCCAGTTTCTCTTCAGTTTGGGAAGAATTACAAAATTGGTCCTGAAGAAAGGTGAAGGGTCCGGACCCCTGATTCGGTGACGTATATAAACAACATTTTATTTAATGTAACAGTTAAAAATAAACTAATTAATCTCCTTTTCGTTTCAAATCGCATTTTTGCAATCCTCTTTTCTCAGAGGATAAGCAATGTTTTTTCCCGCCCTCATTATATGGTTGTGTTACTGGTAAAAGCAAATACCTGTATAGTAAGAGTACAGCTCGCCCTAACTTAGATGACGCCATTGAACCGTCAGTGGAACAAAATTAAGACCAGTTTTAATACACCATGCAGAATTTATGTTTTTTCAACAGCTTCTATCTAATTTTCTTCTCAAGAAAAGTTGAAAGTTAATCGTATTGAGATATTAGTGTGAAATTGTTTTGTAACCTGCAATTAATTAGCTCTTCACAGTAATGAATTACGGAATAACTTGATACGACTACGAGCCAGTCTCTTTGGTGATAGGAAGCGAAGGAAGTTTTCCTCCAACCGCAACGCAATTTCTGGCACAGAGTCATGTTAGGTAAAACCTATTGTTAAACCTCATGGTAAAATTGAGAACTGCCGCAAATTGCACTACCCCGACGTTTTCCAGACGGAATATATCACAAAGGCCAGTGGCGCACTCAAAATTTTGTTTTGGCGGGGCAGCTTAATAATTTGTGAATCATAATTCTAGGGGGGTCTGCATGGGGACATTGCTCTCCGGAAAAATCGTTTGAGCGGTCTCTGAAACGGTATATACTGCATCCGGTGTGGCACTTGGAGAAAAATGTAAAGAATATAGTAAATCACATTTTTACAGTGTCAGATATTGATTCAATTCAGAATACTTGACAACCTAATTCGATGAGTAGTCAGCTAGAACAAAGTTCACGAGTTGATTCTATGAGTAGATGCGCGCACGTCACGCAACACTGTCTGATGAAAATCCCACCACCCCCTTTTAATCACAACTTTTCTTCGGATTTGTGCGAAGGAAATGAATGCATGAAAATGAAAACATACCAGAAAAGTGGGAAACCAGCCTTGCTTACTGACTTGTTGTTAAACTTTTAAAATTAACATCGGTCTACATCCGAAATCACTTTGGAATCATTGCTTCGTTTTAACATTGCCTGAATTTCACTAAGCCTTGTGAGACGTATACGGAAGCTTTTAATGCTGTTTGCGGAAGTTCCATGCAGAACTGATGCTAGCAAAAGTAAAGAGGGCAGTTTTTATCTAAAGATGTACGAGGTGAAGTGAGTCGTCCAACTCTACTGGTGGGGCCCGGTTATAAAAATGACCATGCATCTTGGTTATGCAAACGGTCCCATAAGTTGCAGTATATTTTCTAAGGATGTTATAATATATGGAAACTAATTTGTTGTTGCATGCTTGTCTATGTAAATATTGCCCAAGAGGTAACATAATTCAGTAAATATTCTGAAAACACCACTTAAACGTTAAGTGCTCGGCACGCTAATTCCAGCCATTCCGGAGACTGGAAGAAGTGGTTTAATTTACCGTGAAAATCTGATCCACCGCCTTGCTTTATATAGTGAAACAAGACTTTTCTTCACGAAATGTTTATATTTTTAATTCATTATGGGCTTATATAAGTGCTAACTTCTCTTCTGTACCTGACTTCCCCTCCCAAGCTTTGTCTGTTGCGTTACGCTGCAGTCCAATATGAGAACAAGGCAAGAAAGGAAACATATTAAATTGCGGTTTATCGCCTCGTTTGCGGCAAAACGCTTACGGTCATGATATATTTAGACTAACAATTGCCGAAATAACTAATTAAATCAATGTATAGTCAAATTGCAGTGTTCATTTCCACTGAAGTAATCCTTGTTTGTTTTTGGATTGTGTGGTAATAACAGGATTGTGTTCTGAGCACTATTGGCAGATAACTTGCCAAGCATACACTTAGACGGGATTAAACACCGTGTGCTTATATCACGAGTATATATAGTGGGATATCCGTTTTGAAATACATCATATCGCACTGTACACAAGTGCTAGGGAATACCTGTCAGTTTTATAACGATGTGGAAAGACGCCGTTACCCTGTTGCTGATCACTTTGATTCAATTTATACAGATTTCAAAGGGTGAGTCTTGTATAGTATTATACATAGAAATCTTTAGATCTTTAGGAATTTCGATAGGCTTAAGCCATGGTCAAATTTGGTTGGCTTTTAGCTCTACCAGGTTAATTCGTTGAAATTGTATGTTTCGGACTCTTGGTGTATAAGTCATTGTTACCAATCCTATATCGTTCGTAGTTTGCGTAAAGGTTAGTCTTTGGAAAACTTTCAAAACAGGATTGAATTGTGGTGTTCATTAGTGCTATATAGATTAAGGGATTTATTGGGTAGTTGAAGTGACATAAATAATTTAGTTATAATGCTGTGGAATGCAGATATAATTTAGTTTGTAGGGGGTGTTTATTTTATTGCCCTAACATTAAAGGCTGGCACTCCTAGCCTTTTGGTGAGATCCCGCGCGCTATCCCATACATTATTGAGATTGTATTAGGGCCTATGATAGGGAAAATGTCAAATCTGACTGCCCAACGCCAAGTAGAATTTGATACAAAAGAAGAATGCCCTTATGTGCACATGCAGTGGATGGCTGTATAGCGAATAAAATCCTCATTGTATCCATCCATGACACACTGAGCTGTATAATCTAGCTATATAATATTGAACTGTCTGTGCCAGTGTGCTGAGGAAGTGCCAAAAATATGAACAAGCTTTCGTTGGTAGGGATGCATTATATTTTGCAGGTAGTTGCATCCCTATACCAACGAAAGCTTGGTCATATAACCCATAGCTATACTCCACTACGATATCTCGCTTCATACAACAATTAAATCAAATTTCTGTATGTTATTATTCGACAACTTGCTTAGGAATTAAAGATCTCGTGATAGTTGTTTTGTGCGGAATACATATAATACTGTTTGAGCCGGAAGCAAGCCGCAATGATTTTCTCAGGTAACCCGGACTGGAGGTGCATCTAACAAGTCCAACTGAAGTAAATGCATGGCCATTTATTCAGGGCCGGGCAATTATACTGAGCCATTTCAAAAAAGGTTGTCCTTTGCAAACCTTAAACTCTAAACCTTAAACCTTAATTCTAAGCGCGCAAAGTTTAATGGGGTACAAGTTTCAAGCCAGTAGTTGAATATTGCAGCTATTTCTGAATTAATTGTTCTCGTAAAGAGATATTTACCATGCCTCTAAGAAATTGGCCCATATATGACTGATTTCTAAACTGACTATATGATGCTCCCACTATGCTTTTCGCGCTTAGAGTTTATGGTTTAACAGTTTAGAGTTTGAGGTTTGCAAAGCCGGACAACCTTTTTTGAATTCGCTGTTTACATATGCCTAAATATAGCAGGTCAATCAGGACATCCAAGGGTAAGGATTCGCTTGAAGGCTTGAGCTCAATTGCCGGCAAATGTTAAGCATGCAGTTATTTCACCATTGAGTCATTTCCGACTAAATTTGGAGGTCATACAATTGTTAGTATTTGCGCTATACACACCTCTGAAACGAGGATCTATATCGATCCGGATCCCTTATATACGAAAATTTAACATATGGTAATTCACATGTAAAAATGGCTTTTCCCATGTGAAATGTTCCAATTGCGCATATTAAGAAATAATTTCACATGTGAAATCAATTTTCACATCATTATGATCCTTTAATTTCACATCAGCATTTTCACCTTACCTGCATGCGACATATGTTCCAATTCCACAGACAAGTTCACATGGGAGATTATATGTAAATTTTCCTTAATTAGTTGTATGTTCAAACAATGGGAACTGGGAATTGTTTGATATGAAACAACTTCACCTCACTTGCGGGCAAGAGAATGAAGGTTTTCTCTCAATTCGACTGGTCAAAACACCGTTTTTCTTTTCATCTAAACCAACATTGCTTCCTTAATCTTGTACCAATAAGCGGACTGGAACTTACGGCTTAATTAACTTTCATGCGCTTTTCAGAGGGCGTATCAGCTGAGTGAACTATAAATTATAATAATTATGTAGTGATACGTATCTCAGATATCGTACAGATTGTCTAGATCTTTGTTTGAAACATTTTATTTGTTATACGATTTATTTCTGTCTGTATAAGAACATAGTATTCGGCTATATAATATATTAATTGATAGTTTCAATTATTAAAAGTTTTGAAATTCAATTTAGTAATGAAAGTTTTCTCCATCGCTGCCGTTTCAGTATAACCAGTACAAACCGACCACAAAAAGCTATTGGACTCATGTAGTGTATTCCTCAAAGAATGGCAAAAATTTTCTTGTTCGTAATTGAGTCGTAAAGAAATCTTTTGTATGTCCAAATTGGACATACAAAAGATTTCTTTGCCACTCAATTACGAACTAGAAAATTTTTGCCATTCTTTGAGGAATACACTACATGAATATTTCATTGAATACTGAAAAGATCAGATTCAACAAGGTAGAGACAATGGTAAACTCATTGGTTGAGACCTTTCAAACAAATGAAAATTACTTTTAGCTTGCAAATGTACTGTAGCTATCGTGATTCGCAATTGCCAAAATCGGCAGGCCATTGTGAAAAAGTTAAGAATATCAGCTCAATAGATTGCCGTTGATTCTCGTCGAGGCAATGTTTCATATACCAATGGTATAAACATTGTGATGACGGAATGGGGACGATATGTCCTGTTGAAACCGACATATACGAAGCTCACTAATCCTGCAGTTAATTTTATCAATAATCTGCGAATAATTTGAAAGACAAAAGGATTATAATTATAAATAGTTATGATGTTCTGACAATTTCTGAAACTATAGTTTGAAGTAGGTTATCATTACTATTTAGCCTATTCTTATAACGTAGCTACTTGTGCGATTTTTATGTATGTCCAGTATTTATATGTATAGCAATACTGTATGGTGTTTGTGTCGATTAATTGAAATGATATATTATATTATGATTATTATTATAAATTCCTTGTATCAATACACTTATAAACATGAGATGACTTCATGCAGCACTCAGCAACAGCCTTAACTTGAGACTATACATACCCTTGTCATCTTGAAAGATATACCCTTGAGGGCAGCTCTCTTTGCAATAAGTTATTCTTTATGATGTTTGTGATGTTAGTCTGAGTGTGCATCCACACCGGGCAAGCTAACTTTTCAGCTTTCCCGGTGTGGATGCACACTCAGAGTAACATCACAAACATCATATTCACCTGAGTACTTAACACCACACACACAAAAATAAAGTTATTCTTTAATGATCATCACAATCAATAGTTTTGTACATTTTTATCCATGTTTATACATTTTATACATTATATGGTGTATGGTTTCAGAAAATTGGAATAGGAATAGAACTGTTTTATGTATTCATTTAGTATTCATATCATTATTTTCTCAATTTCTATACTGGATAATGACTGCCGCGAATATAATGTCGACATCAGCTATAAGTATAAATGGTGCATATAATCTACTGCAGAGCATGCACGATAGCATCAAGTTTATAGCATTGATACAGTTGTATTTTATTTCACATTTCCCAACTATTTTTTTACGTTTCAAGAGGCATTTAATTCAAATGGTGCCGATAACTGTATAAACTAGAAAATAAAACTAAAGCAAATTAATCCGCCTCAGTATTATTTACCTGCATAAGGGGTTAAAAAATCGCTCGCAAAATAAAAAGTGATTATATGCTAATTATATCATTGACTGTTGATGCATGCAAAGGTCATTAACAGGGTTGTCCAATTTACAAACTATTTCTGTTTGTGAATTTTAAGATGCAAGGCCTGTACATGACGAACGAATTTATTGCGTAGCAAAAATATTTAATTATGATATATTTTAAAAGCCTAGCTAAGTGGAATTCACTGGTTGAAATTATTCACAAAGTCTTAACAAGGAATTCAAAGTTACACACTAGATATGGTTCTCTTCAGGAGTGTAGGCACGGGGAGGAGAATGGGCGTGTCCGAACCACTCCCCCACTTTTCTTCAGGACTTTTGTGATTCCTGTCCAAGACTGAGAGAAACTGGAGGGGAGCTTAACTTGGTAATGCTTTCATTATTTCATCATATCTATGACATTGCACAGAAATAATTTCCTGGAGACCATGGCCCTGGATGGCCGGACTCGCCAGTTGTTCTGCAATCGACGATTAGGATCCCTCCCCACGCGTTTGGGGCTGGGCTACACCCCTGGTTCTCTCAACCGACAAACATGTAAATAATAGACATGACTATTTATTGTTACAGTTTATTTTAAAAGTTCCGAGTGGATTTAACTCGACGAAAGCAAGTTAAGGTGAAAAGAAACAAAGCCGCACTTCAATCGGCTTGGCAAACCGGCCACTTATCCATAACTAAATCGCATTTAATGAAGGTGCTTATATGCAACGAAATTTCACACTATTATTTATGACTGCATTGTAAAAAAAATCAAAATGACTAATAAGATACTTTGCCAAATCAATTTACCTTGCTCTCTTCTTTTTTGAGAAGATATTTTAGAATTTGTTTTAGAAGTAATACAGGCTTTGCAACCCGTAAGTTGAAATACGCCCGTTATTTACAATCGAGATATATATAGATAAATACAATGCTAAAATTAAATACAATATCTATTAAGAATATAATGTATGCCTTGTCAATGTTCGTTATGTAGTTCGTTATGCATGATGGTATAAAAGATTTTCTAAAACGTTCGGTCCTACATTTAAAGACTCTGTCAAGTCCATTCTGCTCATGCGCGTGTTTTGTTTACATTGTTTGTTTCAAACAATAGATAATTTAATTAAAATTTGATCAAAGGACATGTCTCCCTAACCCTAACCCTAAAAATTGAACATAAGGTATAGGAAGGTCAAACACTGCAAAAGCGTCGCTGTATGAAAGGGTTGGATAAATTATTTCGAGAGTTCTAGCTTGATAGTATTCTTTCGATATCTTTCGATGCTATAGTGTCACAGTTGAGCACAGTACTCCAAAAATGGTCTCATGTATACGGTTAATAATGGTCTAGCGTCAGCACCAGCTCGTTTCAAAATTCGTTACATATAATGTCGTTTTGAGGACTTTTTCACAATATAAGTTACGTGTCCGTTTCACTTCAGGTCGTCACTGAATATCACACCAAGTAATTTCGCTGATTTACCAAGTCTATAGGTTGCCTATCCACAGTAAACGGTGGAAAATGAGGCTTGAATTTAAAAAATAGACTGGGATCTCCTTCCACTTCCGAGGGTTAAATGACATATTAATATTTATACAATATTTATGTCTAAAAATATGATATGCTGATTAACTTCTCTGTTATACCAAATTGCATGTTTTCTGAGAAAAAAAACTATCATAACGATGTAGGTAATTGAATTATTTTTGTCGACGTACATATATTGATACCCTGGTTCCAGAGGTTTAAAATAAACCTCTGGTTGAAAGCGGCAATTGATTCATCGAGCCGCGCCAATCAGTTTGAATCAGATCGTGACTCTGTCTCCTGATTGGATGATTGTATTAAAGCTTTCTGATTGATTCAAATAAAACATCTATAACCAATCCGAGAGCTTTGATACAATCATCCAATCATGATACAATCATCCAATCCTAATTCAAACTGATTGGCGCGGCTCGATGAATCAATCGCCGCTTTCAACCAGAGGTTTATTTTAAACCTGTGGAACCAGGGTAATATATTGAAGGCTTGACATATAATCCGGCCGAGCATTTCACGACGTCATCGATCTCATAAAATACCACAAACAAAGAAAACCTGTCAATCAAGTTTCTCAACCAATTAAAAATATTCATCTAGCAGCCACAAAGAAAAAGCTATTTTGCACGAGTAGATTATTAATATCTGCAATTATAAGTCATTATTCAAGATAATTAGGTTAAGAAAAGGTACCTAAGCTCAACACCGTGAGATATTTTCAAACATTCATTGCTAAAGAACCAAATTCGTCGAGTCTGATCTAAATTTCAGTTACACTGAAATACGATATACCGAGACACTTTATATGTAAAAACGAGGCTAAAATATAAAGGTAGAGTTAATGTTCGTGGGCATAGAATATGTTTTTGGCTCGGCTTAAGCTCGATAATTGTTACATAATAACTCTTTTTCATCAGACGTTTTTGCACAATAGACTATATTCAACATTCCTTCAAATACCATCATTAGTGTAAAGTTCAAAGTTCCATGCAGGTTTAAAAAATTTGCTAATTATAAACATCATAATTTCGAAAGTGACTTATTTATATCTTATCTTTTAATGATCGATCGAGATCCATTTAATACAATTGTGGACGTGTAGGCGTCATTAGTATTAATGATGCTTATCTCCTTAAATTATCCCCATTATATTAATTAACCTTGAATAGATGAATCTTAAAACTTAAATGGCGGAACTATCTGAATGGCGGATTTTCATTTACGAAACACAAACAGTGCTCAATACCATATAGATAGAGCGTAATATAGTTTTTCGTTTTACCTCAAAAAACCACAACAGTCTGTTTCATCCGTATAGGAATCATCAGGTGGTCGGATGAAACAGACTGTTGTGGTTTTTTGAGGTAAAACGAAAAACTATATTACGCTCTATCTATATGGTATTGAGCACTGTTTGTGTTATATAAATATATATAAATATATATATATATATATATATATATATATATATATATATATATATATATATATATATATATATATATATATATATATATATATATATATATATATATATATATATATATATATATATATATATATATATATTTTTTATATATATGAGAGATATAT
>CACRXK020006883.1:0-24142 GCA_902702795.2 Paramuricea clavata | reverse complement strand
ATATATATATATATATATATATATATATATATATATATATATATATATATATATATATATATATATATATATATATATATATATATATATATATATATATATATATATATATATATATATATATATGCTCATCAGCACTACACTGATGAGGCCCAAAAGGTCGAAATCCTGCTCATCAGCACTATACACTGATGAGGCCCAAAAGGTCGAAACGGTACCGTCTGTAGTTAGATATTGCTCTATGGCCTTTGTGTCATATTGAGCACTCTACAGGATGAGCCATTGCTGCTTACGCATTGTGCGCATGCTCACTGCTTGCAGTTTGAGCACTCTGGCAATGGTTTGATGTCCAACATTCGTGAGACATCAAAGGTAACTATTTATAGTGGTTACTTTCATCCTGCTCATCAGCACTACACTGATGAGGCCCAAAAGGTCGAAACGGGGAAGATGATATTAAAACTGTTTATGACCTTCACATATATTGGACGTCAATTTCCATTTTCCGCTATCTTGGCTTCACTTTTCCATAGGTCGAATGACTGAAGTTCTTGCTCCAGATATATATAGAGTTCATTAGTATGATAAGACAGTATATTTACTATATATACAAAATATTTAATGTTCGGTAAGGTAATCCCACTGAGCTATACTTAATATATCTGGAGATCGTGCTCCAATACCTCGTCAGTCAAAAATGTGTGACCAAAAACATGGCGGATTTTGGCCAACTTTACGTCATTTTGACGTCACAATCGACCTAAATTTATGGTGAACACCACTGACCTTAAATACTAAAGTGAAGAAAAAAGTTATTTACACCCCCCTTTCAGTACATAAATCACTATAAAATCAGGGGGGGGGGTGAACTTTGTCGCCCACGGACCTTCGAGCCACGGGTCAGTGGAAACCCCCCATGAAAATAGGTCGATTGTGTCGTAAAATCCGCCATGTTTTTGGTCACACATTTTCGTCGAGAGCACGATCTCCAGATATATTAAGTATAGCTCAGTTGGTAATCCATGTACTCCTTGGATTCCGGATTCCATTGCTTGGATTCCGTAGTCCTCTCTTCGGATTCCGCTCCTAGGATTTCGGATTCTACTACTTGGATTCCGGATTCCAGATCCGTCGTGGATTCCAGATTCCAGAAGATTCCGATGTTTGGATTCTGGATTCCACCGTCTGGAATCTGGATTCCGGATTGCAAAGTACTAAAAGTCGGATTCTGAATTCCTGGATTATTTAGAAACGTCCTTTTAGTTTTATTCTATTTTGTATTTTCAAGGAATATTTACAAGGCAATCCTGAAAAAGCTCGCAAAGAATTAGGTTGGGTACCGAAGAATACTTTTCACGTAAGTTTTTTCCGATCGATTAATATATTTCATAATGCTATAAACACGAGTAACGGCAAAAATTAAATTTATATTGCCGTATTCTTTTTGCTAAAAAGGAAGATTTCTTTAAACTAGGACACGGCAATATAAATTTAATTTGTCTCATCGGAAAGAATTTTCAAACTGTATGGAAAACCTTTTCATATCTTCTTAAATTAACTGAATAGTGATTATTCTCGAAGTATTTTCACCACAATCATCATAAATTTGCCCGTCGCCATCTTGAAATAATTAGTAACTTGGGACATCTGTGATTATCTTTGATAATAATGGATCAGTGAAATGATTATTCATTAAAATACTCTTATATTCCTGTATACATCCTTAGGTCATTTCTATTGTCAACTGGGAGGTATAAACGCGACAAAAAGTTTTCTTTATTAAATTGACTAGAGATATTTACCTTTTGTCGATATGCACGTTATGTCACAAATCCCTTTATGCTAGCACATTGTAAAATTATTCACATTTTCTCTCTTCAAATCGAACATTTGATCAAACATTTCTCTAAGAAAGTCCAGCAAGACTGCATTCGACCTTTTCCCAGTCATTTTTTTTTCGATGAGGTCATTTCTTTTACCTAGCTCTCTTGAATATTCACATTTCGGACCGGCATTTGTAACACCTGTATCGCGAATCGAAGCTTTCCGTCCGCGTGGAAGATTGCGCGTATTTGCGCAATCCCAAAAGTTAAGCAAATCACCTCTGAAAATGACCTGCGGCCTATATCAATCTTGCCAGTACTGTCGAAAGTGTATGAACGCCTAATCTTTCGCCAGCTTTCCAAATTCATCGATGATAACAAATTACTGAGTAGCACCATCTCTGCATATCGAAAGGGCCAATCCACCACAACGGTCATGCAAGCCATACGAGATGACATCACGAAAGCAATGAGTCGTGGAGAAGTCACGATGATGATCTTCGCTGATTTCTCGAAAGCTTTCGATACGATCCGTTTTAAAAATCTCATCTCGAAAATGAGCAAACTGGGCTTCCGCAAGGATTTTCTTACATGAACACTAAATTATGTCTCACATCGTAAACAGTACGTTCAGATTGATGATATTAGATCGAATACAACAAATGTTAATTTCGCGTACCACAAGGATCGATATTGGGGCCGGTTTTATTTAATATATACGTTGCCGACCTTCAAGAAATTATCGACGCCAAAAGCCATCAATATGCTGACGACACAACAATCTATGAGCATGCCAAGGTCAAACATATTCATAGATGTAGAGAAACCATATCTGATTCAATGAAAAAACTCAACGACTGGTCAAATAATAGCAGCCTTGCCTTAAACCATAAGAAGACGAAAGCAATGCTTTTCTCAACTCAACAAATGTCAAGAGTACACCAATTGGAAAATTATGAACCTAGAATATTTGTCAACGAACACGAACTAGAGCGCATAAAGTCATGCAAGTTGCTTGGCGTTCATTTCAACGAACACCTAAAATGGGACAACCATATCCGTCACATAACATCTGCCTGCTACGCCACCTTGCAAATATTAAGGAAACTTAAACATCTAGCTTCTTATTATCTTAGAAAGCAGTTAGCTGAAACGCTAATATTATCCAAATTGGATTATGCTGATGGTGTTTTCTATCCACTCCCGCAGTTTCCAGAGTGGCCAAAGTATCTAAAGCTAGAACGACAAACTTGCGTCCGAGAACTGCGCTCAACCAATGCAGTTAGACTAGTCGTGCCAAAAGAAACTGGAACGTTTCAACATAGTGCTGCGAAACTTTTTAATTCCTTACCTGAGAACATCAGGAATTGTACTAATTACAAAGTATTTTTAAAATTAACGAAAGAACTTTTATTCGAAAGAGCACGCCAAAACTAGTTTTTAATCCGAACATCGATTTTATCTAATTTCAACACTTAAACGTTATAGTCCATAGTTATAGAATATAGTATTTAATTAGTATTTTAACAGGGAAGAGCCATATGTATGGATCTGTTGAATAAATCGTTATTATTATTATTATTATTATTATTTATGCTACCAAAATATTTTTGCTCCACGCTAAAAACAGTTCTTGTTTTTTTAATTATAGGACATAATCAAAGAAATGATGGATAGCGATCTCGAATTGATGAAGAAGGATCCGACAGCTTAGAAAATTAGGGCTGTGGAACTATATTGTATCGATGAATAATATATTCTAAGATTAGCTATATATACTATATAGTTGCTTAGGAGATCGTATACAGGTCTGATTATTATGTCAAACACACCTGCTGAAATTGTGCATTTAGGTCTTATACCATTTTACATAAAAATGGTAAATATTTTTGTATCGATGTTGGTACAACCTGTATAGTAATTGAAGGTTATCTATTACACATTGATAACTTATTTCATTCTGTCGGTTCTTTATACCCATAAATTATTGCTATTTAGTTCTATGAGAAGTAAGAAACTTAATAATCAGGCTCTTATCGGATATTTTAAGCCAAGGAACAATACCTTTAACAAAGATTTTTCTTCATCTTACTCTAATTTATAAATCGTTGGCAAAGTATTCGTCTTTATAATGATATTTATGCATATATGTGCGTTGATTCTAAATTGATTGCGTTAAGCTGTATAGTATCAGATTTATGTGGTAATTTAATTAAAGGGAAATGGTAATATATATTTTTATTTTCTCATTTGAAAGAACTTTTGAAACTATTTAATAACTTTTTTTTACCGATTCTTCATGTTATGTTGTTTAGTTCTTGAAATATTTTCACTTGAAGTAATGAGATGTCTGCCATCTTGGATAACTTTTTTATCTCATTAACGGTAGTTTTGGTGACGTCACAACAGGGATTAATTAACATAGCATGACCAGTTGCTATGGCTAGCTTTTGCAACTGGATGGATCAAAGTCAAAATGTGACTCAAACTTTGTAACGAAGTGTTTCTATAAAATTGAAAGAGTGATCATGCATCTCTGTGCCAATTACCATTTGTTTTCTCTTTTCTGAGAAGTCTGCCCAAATGTTATTGATTTCTCGAATATCCATGGTTTTCTAAAGTATTTTTGGAGGGGGGATTGCTCCTGTCTAGATCTCGTATGCCTATAAACTTTGTAGTATTGTTACGAGAGGCGAAATAGGATGAGTTGCATAGATGTATACACTGTGCTGCACCTGCTGCAGATTTCCACCACGTATAATTATCGCAGAACGAGACTGTCTCGTCCGACGATAATTATACATCCGGCCTTGTTTTGTGAACCTTGCAGACAGTCTAAACCTGTCTAATTTTGTGGCAGACTCCTGGATGGTACTTATTCGGCAGGAAACTGTAATTTTGTTGCCTTGAATTGTGAAAAGATAATCTGTTCCGAAAAACATCGAAAAACTTTCAGGAATTTTCCAGGAAAAAGAAAGTTATTTGAAGGAAAATTTTACACATAAGAAAATATAAGAAAGAAATTTTGTAAATCAGTCGGAAACACTGGCATTAAAAGCATTAATGTTTTTCTTGGGTTAGCACTTTTTTCCATCCAGCAAACCGCCATATCGATTTTGTAAAGTCGTTTCTTTTTGGATTTTTTCATTAATTCAGTTAGAGCTGAGGTTAGGGGTTAGAGTAGGGGTAGGGTTTGGTTAGTTACATAGCCATTTAACACCTCTTCCATCTTCGGAAAATGACGTCAGGTCGGTTTGCTGGATGGAAAATAGTGCTAACCATGTTCTTGTTTTGTAACTTTTCTTCTTGTTTTCATTTCCGTGTCGACTGTCCAGAGTCCGCGGAGATTTCAAATAAACATTTTAACATCAAAACTATACCTTTCAAGATTTAAATATGTCTGGAAAGAGTGTCCATGAGCTTATTGTTGGCCCAATAACCTGTTTTTCTTTGGACAAGCAAAGACAAAGTAAGTTTCTCTTCATTGAAAAAGTGTAAGCACAATTCTATGCTTCAGCCAAGTGGTGTGTGTTTTTTATATAAAAATACATCTTTACATCAGTTTATGAAATTGTGAATTGAGCAATTGTTTAATAATCCTGGATAAAAAGTCTCAATTGCGAATTCTATGTGTAGTTTCAACGTAGAAATAGCGTGTCGAGAAAAGCTAACAGGAAATGACTGGGAGTGCCTTGCAGTTGCAGGGTTGGCAAATCTTACATTAGTTTTTAGTGTGAAGTTTCTTCGAAACTTCACAGTATTGTGATGACTGGGAGGAAATTCAAACTTATCAGTCAGTCAGTCAGTCATTCAGTCAGTCAGTCAGTCAGTCATACAGTAAACTTTCCGGGGGGTGTATACGATTTATGTTTGTAGTGATTTATTGTGCTTTGTCAGTACTTTGAAGGTTATTTAAGCAATTTCAGTTAACTTATTTACATATTCTGTTATCCTTTTGCCAAGTTCACAAAAATTTCGAGGAATCGCTTTTGTTATTGTAATTTTTTGTAAATTTTAGAACATTCGCTTCTCGTGTTGTGTAAAGGATCTTTACCCCGGAACACCCGATTTTTCTTTAGTAGCGCAAATGCGCATGCGCTATCAAGCCGTAGATCACGATGGCGTGACGATATGCTAGGAAGGAGTGACAGTGTTGTTTTCAGATGTATAAACATTTCAGACGTGAATATTGAGTAAATATTTGAAAATCTACGCAATATATAAATTGATCTTATGCATTACGGGCGTTCAATTAAGTGTCGATAATATTTAGACGGTATATTCATTATACAGAGCTAGGAAGGAGCTAGACCGCCTAGACAGTGCAGTCAACACTCAAGTGTATAAACATTTCAGACGTATTAAATATTGAGTCGAAAATCTTTGAGATTCTAGGCATTCAATTGAGTGCTGATATTATTTTCACGGTATACTCATTATACGGAGGTACAATACGTACGAAGAAGCGAGACAGTGTTGTTTTCAAGTATATAAACATTTCAGACATGAATATTGAGAAAATCTTTGAGATTCTACGCAATAATATAATATATAAATTGATGTTATAATTACCGGCATTCAATTAAGTGCCAATCGATATTATTTAAACCGTGTATTCATTATACATTGTTATTGACTGTAAAAGGTGCTACATCACAGAACTCAGTACAAAGAGCGAAAAATTGCATCAGATCAATAAAGCGTAAACAACTATTAAACAGAAGCGGGTGTTTGTACAGGCATTTACGAAGAAAATATTGCGAGACGAAAGAAATCAGTTGAGTCAGAGCTCCTTATTTAAATAAGAAAGACGAGGAGATAGCCAATGTGTTATCGCCAACGTGTTATCGCCAATCGCTTGGCTCGCCAACAAGATTTATGCAATGGAAGAAAAAAGCAAGGAGGTACATGTAGCCAACATGTACTGTCACGGACCTTGTTTACTGTCTAGCACAACGCCGTTGTCAACGGTGCAAACTCGTGTTCAGTGCAACGATAACTCTACCAGATCTTACGAGAATCAATCTGTAGTATTCTGTATACAGAACTGTATCAAAGCTTGTCAAAACCGCTTTAAACACTGCAGCTATAACTGTGAAACTATTGAAATCTAAAGTGACATTATTCAACACATGCGAAAAGCTGAAAATAGACGCAACGTGACCTTCGAAAAGTCAAAGGTCAATGAGACTTGTTATTGTCAAACATGTCACAATTAGGTTAAAATGCGGAAGCGGATGGAGCGGATCCACGGAACGGATATGCGGATAAAATATGGAACGGATGAAGATAAAGTGCTTCCTTTCAATGATATAACGACGTAGTGCTTATTATTCATAACATATTGTATACAGCTATTTCAATTATAGTTTTAGATAAGTTTAGCATAGCAGTAGCCTCGTGGGGATTCTTTTAGCGACAGCTGCAAATACAAATGCAAATGAAAATTTAGAATATGCAAAATTTGGTTGTTGGTGAAACAATTGAATTTTAGCATGCGTGTAGCATCACAATAAATAGATAAATTGTGTCAGTTTCACAAGGCACGTTTCTGATGTGTCGGGCTTGTTTCAAACGTCGTGCGCCGAGCGCATGAGATGAAATGCCTTTGGTAATTGTTTATTTCGTAGTGTAAGCGATCAGCTTTTCTAGGTTGTCGGCGAACCTATATAGTTCTTGCAGTGTCTTTTTCAATTTGAAACTTCACACTATCCTTGGATCCCTAGTTTAATACTGTGGTGGAGCATTTGCCCCACTGGGCCCCTTACTCTGCCCCACCACTGAAGAAAAAAATTGCCAATTGCCCCCAAGCCAGGGCAATGTATATGACTTGTATTGAGTAAATGAGTTTAACATTGAAAAGAAGTTTAAAAAATAAAATTTGTTGGTGAGCATACTTGAACTTATGTTGTGTTTGAATGTTTAGCGTGCAATTTATTACAAATTTCATCATTAAAACTGTGTTTTGAGAAGCTGAGATTTTTTATTAAAATTTGTTTTCAGAATGCAGGAAATGCTATTTCAGAGATCCAAATTTTAAAATTTCCTGGGGGGCATGCCTAGCTAACTCGTGCCTGTGGTTGCCCCACCACTGAAGAATCCTTAAAAAATGCACTGGTTCCATTTGTTCCATTTTGTACTTACGTTATCCGAACAGTGGTAACTAGGCATGTGAGTTATCTAAAAATGGGAATTTGCTGGCAAAATATATGTTCGCTGATATCCAACTGGCTATATTGCAAGCTAGTTTCTACTAACGTTCATTTGATGTTGCCTTATCATTATCAGATAACATTTCATCCAAACGATCACAGCGCATTTCAAGACCTAGCTGATGAGATCAAAGCATTCGAAGGACTGACACACGACAGTCTCGTCAAGTATTATGGATGTGAAGTACACAGGGTAAGCAGGAGAATAATTGTTATATAAAATCAGTGAGCTCCATATATATCTGGAGTAGGAACTTGGTTGCTCAAAGTGAAGCCAGTTTCGTGTTAACCGCGTATACAAAAACAATAGAAAGGGACTGGAACTGACGTCCAAGAGCTCCTTCAATTTCCGCCATCTTGGCAAGGAGTGTGTTCAAATTTCGTATTTTGACATCGATTTAAAGAATAATATTGTGATTTTATGAACTGAAAACTTGATTAGTGATACGGTCCATTAGAAAAAACTGGAATTAGCTTGGGAAAATGGTATAAAAACTGTTTATGAGCTTCAGAGCTATTGGACGTCAATGGCCGCCATCTTGTATTCACTTTTCTCATTGACCGAATGACTGAAGTTCTTACTCCAGATATATATAGAGTTCACTGTATAAAATACAGTGTGTATGCCTGCATTCAACATGGTTCGAGAACAATACAATACAATATTTATTACACTAAAAAAATACACACTCAACAATATCTAAATCAAATATGTGAAAAAGTATCTACTATCAAAATCAACTTTTTAGACGACCAAAAATGAAATATCTCCTTTTTACATTAAACATTTAATTTAAATGTGTGCTGCCATATTTCTTGTCCCTCCAACATGAGATTCGCGCGACTAGACACAGGACTTTGGGAAATGGCTAATTCGTACTGATCTATTAAATACGGAGTCTTAACCGAATCATCTAATGGATTCCAAATTTTTGGTCCAGAAAATTTAATGTTAAGTATTCCATAGTTGATAGAACGGTTGAATGAAGATGCATTTCTCACCCAACCTATCTCCTGTAGGATGTGATGTATATATTTATGGAATACTGCGGAGACGGCACGATCTCAGATGTTTCTAAGCTTGGGTTACCTGAGGCTATGATACGCAAGTACGCTGACCAGTTATTGATTGCAGTTGAATTTTTGCATGACAGAGGGATTGTTCATCGTGATATCAAAGGTTAGTCTTACATAAAGTATATAGAGTCGCTTCAAGATTCTTGCTCAAGTTATTTATTTTCCCCATCTGATTTATTCAGCTGTTAAAACTCAGAGTAGGTCCAGTGTAGGTAGTATATATTAAAAAGTGGAGGCCCATCAGAGGGTACAAGGCCTTCGTCAGGCGTATATTAAATAATACACTGTATCGACGTAATTGCATCGGATAGAACAAGCTAACTGACATGTTTTATTGACCCGCGGCCATTCAATTGAACAAATATGCCTTTTTAGCAAAATTGGAATTAATGTTTCCTTTTTAATGGAAAAACAACAGGCAGCCACATATTCCAACTGTATTTTAAAAGCCGTTTTCGGATAAGCCGCTTTTTTATCCGTGCATATTGCAGATTTCTGACATGGATAGGAAATTTTAATATTTTTACACTTATTTCACTATGCCGAAATTAATTTCGCAAGCCAAAGAAAAGTCTTGTTTGTGTTAATAAAAATTCTTATTTCATGTGTTAAACTGTATTATTTTACTTCATGTGATCTTGAGTATATGATATAGCAGGACGAGAAATTTTCACAATTTAAACAAGTTGCTATCTTAGCAGAAAGTGGGGATTATTTTTATAATAAATTCAAGTTCTATGCCGGTAAATACCTTGCGCAGCTGAACAAATTCATCAAGCTTGTCCGTAATAAACACTGACACGAATGCTAAAATTAATAAAACTTAGCATAAATATATTTTTATTCAACAGTTCGAAATATGATTTAAGGAATTGAAATTGATGAGAGACATTAGGACGCACAATTGGACACATAATTATTCATAATTTACGCAGTTTAACTAATTATATTTAGTCGTGACAGATACAGTAGGGGATATAAAGCGTGACACAGGTATATGATTATTACACTTAAAAAGGAGATATGATTAAAAGTTTCTGGGGACCATTCTTGCTTGGCTGGCTGTATGCTTGTATGACTATATTATTATGCTTTACTTATTGAACAGTTCAACTCGTCTTGTGTGGTATGTGGCCTATAGAAAGATTTAATTTTCATATGCTCTCAGATTCCTCGTGAAGACCAATTTTACAGAACATCGTTGCTTGAGAGAGATACATTCTTTTTATGGTGCAGAACGTTGTGTGACTCCTATGTTGTGATTTCAACTTGTCTTGCATGCTCTCAGAAGTTGAGTGGCCAAGTTAGAGTTAAAGATTGGTTTTAGAAATCATTGTCTCTTGAGAGTTTTCTGGATTTCTACGTTTGTATATATAATTATTGTGGCTTGCCCTCAACAGGTACTTAACTTCCTTATTGTGTCACATTTCGCATAAAGTTGATCAGCTGAGAGAAAGTCAGAAACTGCTTAAAAAGGATTAAAAGTGGATATTGTATAGATCATCGTGGTTTGAAAGGTACTTATCTTCTATGAAAGATTAACTGAAGCTGACTGTCTAGTTGCTTGAGAGAAGGATTTATTTTATATATTACTGACGGCTAAGACAGCGTCGGAAACTGACTTCATAAATTTTTTTTGTGTACGTTGGATCCGTGTGAGGAAGAGTGAAGATTGACTTTGCATAGACAACCGTTGCGAGAGAGTGATTTATTTTCTATATTGCTAACGGCTAAGAAAGATTTCAGGGCAAATTTCCTGGCTAAGAGAAAAGAAGGAATCATGTTATACATGGCTAAACTTGAATATAATTCAACTACAATGGACCATCATCTTCCAACGAAAACATTTCTAATCTCAGCGATCATTCTTAAATGTCTTCTCGGCGTGTTTGGCATAGTTGGAAACGTCGGAGTGATCGTATATAACCTCATCAAACATTCAAAAACTCCTACAGATTATCTCATTATCAATTTAGGCATTGCAGATTTAACAACCTGTGCTACGTACTACCCTGCTTTTGTCGTCGAATTTGTACGGATTGTGAGTGGAGTGGAGATAAACCGAGAGTTATTTTGCAGAATAATTGCTGGTATCGGTAGTTCAACCGTTTCATTGTCTATTATAACTCTTCTAGCAATAACATTTGATCGTTATTATTTTATTACGACACCTCTGAAGTATCCTTTAGTTATAACTAGAAAGAGAGTGTTTGTGATTATATCGACAATTTGGTTCTCCGCCTTACTTCTGGCCTGTATAGTTGTATCGTTTACAACCGGCAGTGATGATCGATTGAATTGTCCTGTCGATTACACTGTGACGATTTTTGGTGTGTTTATATTCGTGCACATACCTACAGCATTGGTTTTGTATCTCAACTATAAGGTGTTCAAAGTGGCGCGAAATCACAGACGTAGGATCGCACAACAGTGTAGAATTGCACAATCTTCCATCAGCCAATCAGGGAATAGTGATCATAACAGAACAGGAAGATCAAGCTTCAGAAGGGCTTTTAAATCTATCAAAACATTTGCCATCGTCACTGGTGTGTTCGTGTTATGTTATATACCATATTCAACGACTCTTATTGTTGGAACATTCCTATGTCAAAATCATTGTGTTCCTGTGGAATTGTCGATCATATTCGGGGATCTAGTTAGTCTCAGTTCTGTCTTAAATCCTTTCATATATAATATGCGACAACACGGCGTGTTTTCCTGCAGATAACGTCACAATTCTGCGCTATTTAGGATTTCTAGTTTACTGTATAGCTTTTGTTAGCTAAATGCATGTTTTTGTACATTGTATATATGCTGTCGTTATTATATATTCAATACATTACATGTGTTGCACTGTGTATGTTTTTGGTATACGATTCGCATAGTTTATAGCGACTTATAGTGATAACTGTTACCCTAAATCAACTGTATTTATATACTGGATAGTTTTATCACTTCTAAATTGTTTTTCCTGGAGGTCCGGTAATCCCTTGTTGGTACCGTGTTGCTTCGGACAAAAACCTGAGAACTGGCTCAAAAACCTGCCGTGTTTGGTAAATTGGAAGTACTCACATACGACTTACTATGATCAAATCTATGGAATGGAATCCCATAATTTCTTGCGCGCTCGCTTTGCTCCTTACAAAAACCATATGCAGTCAATGCTTGCTAAAAGTTTAAGGGGGCTCTGCGCGAAAGAATCCAACGACTCCAACAAAAAGTATTAAGAATGACATTATTTATTTTCCTTATTTAGTGGTGTTTGTACAAGTAGTCGTTAAATTCCAGTTACATATAGTTAATCTGACATCAGTAAAGATTCTGTACTTAAAAACTATTACAACGAATCATAGTCAATATATAGTCAAAACTTTATTATGAACATGGGTCTTGTATTAAAATACTGTCAAGCTTAAAATTCACTACAAGGTCGAGAGAGGAGAATTCTAAATGCTCTTCTATATTCCTCATGTCTCACGCCATAAATGAATGCATTTAATACAGAGTTCGCTCCGGCCAAGATGGCGAATGAACTGATAATCTCTATAGGTATACACCCCCCACCACAGACAACAACATCTATCATAGCTATAACTGGGAATGGTGTTACACAGAATATGAAACATCCAAACACGATAGTGAATGTTTTAAAAAGTTTAAACTGTCTTGCTAAATGTCTTCGAGATGAACCAGTCGTTGAGTTGCTCGTCTCAGACGGTACTGCTTGTACGGCGATCTTGCGTCGCTGTGCTCTGGCAATCCGAAGGATCTTCAAGTTAAAAACAACCGTTGCTGTCAATGGGATATAGAAACATACCACAGATCCAGTTAGTGCTACAGCCATATCAACGTCACAAATCAGAGGTACTCCAGTTGATTTGGTGCTCGCGAAAATGAATCCACCATTCACAAATCCAGCACACCATATAACTGTCAAAGCAATACATGTCCGTCCTGACGTTACAATATTCGGATATTTGAGAGGTAATGTTATAGAGATATATCTATCTATAGTCAATACCATGATATTTACAACTGATAAGGCAAGGCTAACACCTGTAATAGTGAAGCTTATTTGACAAACCAAGTTCGATCCTTCAGCAGTCCCAAGTAAGATCCTGATAGTTTCTGTGATGTATGTAGGAAAGTAGATACCACACACTAGCAGATCTGAGACAGCCAAATTTAGGACAAAATAACTGGTAGGATTCTTGTTTTTGTTTAGAAATACGTTATAAATTATCACAACGATATTGCCTATCACGCCAAAGACTACAAACAATGAATCGATAACCACGAGTGCCACTAAAAACCCTCTCGATGGAGGCTCGATTGTAGAGTTCATATTGAAATATAGCAATTTCTTCTATAAAAATATTTATAAAATAATTTACGGTCGAAATATTATGAGATGATCAATAATTGATGCAACCGCCAGAAGTAATATTTCCAGAAGACTTGAAATTGATTAAAAGAAGAGACAGCTCGTCCGTTTTGAAGAGTTTCCACTTTTTAAAACCTTTAGATCAAACTGAGAAGTTTTTTATTCTTCCCTCTAATGGTTGATGCAGGTTTATTGTACACGGAGTATTAAAATCCTCTAATGCATGTACAATTTATTAGACTTGGTGTTGTTTGTACTGTAGCTATTAAAATTTCATAAGATGCTTTTAATAAGACATGTTCAACAAACGTTGATGTTCTCTGTGATAAGGAGGCAGTCACAATGGCTCCATGACAAGGTTAGATCTGCGATTTCTCTTCTTGATGTTACAACTACAGTACTTAAACAACAAAGAGACAGTGCAGTTTGAAGATGTTATATTCCGTTACCAGCAAACTAGATTGTGCTCGAATTCTTAGAAATCTTCTTAGAAATCTTTTTAGAAATCTTCTTAGAAATCTTCTTAGAAATCTTGTTAGAAGATTCGAAACAGTGAGAATGTTGTTAAGTGATATATCCTCTAATCTTTGTCCTCAGTCTTTGCCTTTGTTTCACAAACAAGCGAGCGAACTTTAAGAAGAATATTTGAATATGCAGTCTTACACAAGCTTTCGTCGATAAACTTCGGATAAAGAGAAACACCAACTTCAAAAAGTCTTTGCCTTGGTTTTTTACTGTAGAAAAGATAGCAAACTGAATCACATGCGAAACAATAAGTTCACGGTGTAGATATCAGACCAAAGCTGTGTACATATAAATATTAAAATTGAATTAATTCAGAGAAGGAGCACACCTTAACACTATATAGTCTTTAAAGCCAGATCTGTGGTATACCTTCTCCCAAGCACTGAGCTGAGCGAAGACTTGTGTGCAGTCGTTTTTAAATTAATATAAAGTCCGTAATATCATGTATACCAATGCAGCTGTGTTGTCGTAAATAAATTTCCCAGGCAAATAAAATTTTTGTAATTACATATTACTGCTCAATACGTTTGTGTGACTACTATTATAATATTAATGTTTAGACAGGTTAAATACACTTTATTTAGAATCAAGCTGCCTGAATTCAAACGGTATCACATATATACGTGTCTTATGTCTTAACTAAACTGATCAACCATATCACTTGCCCCAATAGCTTTATTCGTGAAGTTCTTTAGCTCAATGGTCAAAATACTTGATATGTAAGCTCGCATGTCATGTCTTAAAGTTGCAAATTCTCCCAATTAAGTTTCTAATCAAATTTTCATAAAAACGTTTAGTATTGCACCGCCCTAATTGATGGTCGAGATATTCTTGCGAAACTTTAACACTGATAATTGCGATAATTAGTAACAGCTCATACTTTACACTTATTGCTAAGTTAAAATTGGTTTTGTAAATGGAGGGACTCAGTGGTCAGACCTGCATTAGATTTCTAGACAGAAACCGACGGGTTCAATTCCAGCCCTGGTAAGATCTTGGCAGTGGCAGGATTCGAACCACGTTGACATGAGCCTTACTCATTTCTGATAAGAGCGCAAGACATTCAATAATTTAGGTGGGAATAGCGCAAAGGTAACCAAGTATTTAAATAAAATATTGAATTATGTGTCAGAAGTCTCACAAACACACAGATGTCATTTCGCCGACGAATTTAATTCCTCAAATTAGGCCAATTTTCTCATTTTTAATAATAGTCCACAAAGATTAATTTTCTTTGGGAATTAGGTCGAGTTTTTCCGACATAAAGGTCGTGGGTTGTTTCCATCATGGCGTCACAGTAAGCACCTGAACAAACTAGATCTGCGTCATGAGGGCTCATTGATATTATTTATAGTGCCTGCGAGCAAAATTCATTGAAAATGTGCCTGCCAAAATCGTATTTTGAGTTTTGACAGCTAAGTATTGTTAAAATGACAGAATGTTTTGTTTAAATTGTGCCTACGATTTTAAATTGTGCCGGTTAGGTCCTGCAGTAACACTAGACCAACAAGCGAAAGCTTCTACCTCTACGGAGAGCAGTTTAGAAATCATATAAGGCCCGTTTACACTTGCAATTTTTCCTGCGATTTCAGGTGCGATATTCTTCTTCTGATGGATGTAAACGAGTGGATGTAATATGATGTAAAACCTTTATTTCAACAGGGTTATCTTTTCAGAAGACAAGCTTCTGCTATCAATAGGGGCCCTGTAAATTTGATCAACTATAGTACTATTAAAATTACATGAATATACAAAATATACTACAACTACTGCTACTACTCTAAAACAAGTAGGCTACATTATAAAAATACTAAGAATTAAGTCTATTAAAAATCTTACAACCAGATCAGTTATGAATGTTTAGATGAAGGTACATGCAATTCACATCAATCAGCAGAAGAAAACCACACTAGAAATCGCGGTGAAATGGACCAATCCCCAATTAACCAAAATTTTGAACTCAACAAGTCTAGACAAAAATTTCAGCACAGCTTGAAAGAGCATTACAAAATTAGTAATATTCCAAAGTTTCGTTGCAAAATGTTGTAAAATGCGGATAATATAGCCTTGAGATATTTGCAATTTTCAGTCATTTTAGATTACAAACGGGAAATGGTTACCACTTCTGTGCGTAATACAAAATGACTGAAAATTACAAACTTCGCAAGGCTATATTATCCTCATTTTATAACATTTTGCAACGAAACTTTGGAATATTACTAATTTTGTGATGCTCTTTCAAGCTGTGATGAAATTTTTGTTTAGGCTAGTTAAGATCAAAATTTTGGAAAAGTGGTAACCATTTCCCGTTTGTAATCTAAAATGACTGAAAATTGCAAATTTCCTAAGGCTATATTATCCGCATTTTACAACATTTCGCAACGAAACTTTGGAATATTACTAATTTTGCGATGCTCTTTCATGCTATGATGAAATTTTGTCTAGACTTGTTGAGATCAAAATTTTGGTTAATTGGGGAATGGTCCATTGCAAGTGTAAACCGGCATATATATATATATATATAGAGTTATCATTATCTATAAAATTTAACAATATTCAACTCAATCCAACAGGTCCAAATATCTTCCTGTCCTCAGAAGGCTTGATAAAACTGGGTGATTTTGGAGCCTCGGTGAAGCTTGTCAATCCATCTCAGACTATGTGTGGGGAGGTGTCCGCTCTCCGGGGTACAATCGCGTATATGGCACCGGAGGTTATTACCCTCGATAAAGGTGCCGGGTATGGCAGAGCCGCTGACATCTGGAGTGTGGGTTGCGTTGTCGTCGAAATGGCCACTGGGAAGGTAGGAGTTAAATGTATATTTTTCGTACTAATGAAAACATGACATCTTCAGTGGCGCAGTCGTCACAGAAAGCGCCTTCTGAGATCATGGGCTTCATTGTCGTTGCGGACTCGTGATACTTGCGTGAAATGAATTTCGTGGGATTTGCTCCCACGGGGAATATTGATAGGGTGGGTTGAGGTAAATATCGACATTTGGGGCATCTCGCTCGATAGAACTAACCAGTTGAAGGGTTTTTGTAGATCGAAATTTTGAGCGGAAAGTTCTGTACACTTTTCAGACCTAACCAGAAGCAGAGAGACAGTTGTCGAGCTCTAACCACAAGTTTTTATATATATAACCTTTAGTTCTCCTAAAGTGCTTGGCTCAAGTTGAGGTGCGTCTTTCGCCTCTCCCAATTTAGTTTAGTAAATAAATAATACAGCGTTCTTTATTAGCCAGTGATTTGTATGAAATGCTGGTATGATCTTTAAGAACAATGACATAGGATAATTGATTCAAAATGATTTTTTTATCAAAATCAAAATAAGAGTGTTTGAGTGTTCATGCACTAAAAATTATTTTGAAAATATCGAAAATGTTTTTTAATTATAGATAATGCCAGGAAAAGTAATTTCCGAAAAGCTCAGTATATTTCATTATATTTATAATTGTATCCTATAGTTCTAATTATCTTGGAGTTCGTTAATTTCGTGTCGTGTTTCAAATCCAAACTTTGCCTCAAAATGGAATTATTATGATATCACAAAAATACAGTATTTATCCTTTCATATTAGAGTATTAGGCCTGTTTTATACGTCGAATTTTGATCGCGTCGAATGCAATTAAGACAATAGATAATGAGATGATAAACCTCATTAAGCTTCATTGTCTATTGTTTGAATTGCATTCGACGCGACCGAAATTCGACGTATAAAACAGACCTTACATTATTTGTTCTTTGATAAAAGAACAATAATTCAGACTTTTAAAAGATTATAAAACTTTAGACTGCAGAATATCCAATAAACACCTTTCGTTAAATATTTGCATGCAAATAGCTAGGTATCCTAATTTAAATGCTAATGCCCAGTCATGTAATTACATGTTCGTGTTAAATGATCTCCGTTGTAATCTAAGGCTGAATATTTTAATCTCCTGCAGTATATATGTGGTATATATATTTAAATTATCTTGTGATGTGCTTTGTCATCGTGATAATACAACAAACTTCACAGCACGAGGGGAAGAAAGAAATTAGTTTTATATAAACTACGATTCGTTGTGACTTGTGCACTGGTGTATTGTATATACACAATCAGTCATTATATCTATTGGAAATTGCTCCTGCTCAGGTAAACAGAGTGATTAAATCGTCCAGAGAGTGATAGACATAGCATGAATGATCAGTCGTGGTTTGGTTGAATATTTTTTTAAATGACATAACTTTTTCTTCGTCTATCATTTTGGATCTTTGAAGTTTGTGAGTTATTGACGTCCTTCAAAATCGCAAGTTGTTAAAAGGGAAACACAAGCCTACTAGCTTACATTTCAATGATAGGGCTGTCCTAGAAAGACGAAAGGTGTTACATTAACAGACAAAGAGTCATTGGTTTCAATCTTGGAAGGTTTTAGTGACTCAATTTCAACTCTTTATATAAGTAATTGTAAGAGCACGAAGGAAATAAACAGGAAAACCTGGTCGTTTTATTCGCTACGGATTCGGTTTCCAGATTTGGTATCTTGGTAACAGGTTACCAACTGAACACAATCCCAATGTCTGCCAACTTCACAGGAAATACGAGCATTCCCGAAGTCTTCACGATCGGATGGTTTCGTTTTCCGACCAGTGTCGACGAGAACTACGAAGTAATCATAGTCCTTCATGATGTTCTGGTAGTGTTATCATTTTTGACCAACCCCATTCTCCTGTTTATCATTATCAAAACTTTAGGCAAATCTTCAGGAAAGAACTCCGGTATCCTTCTCTCGAGCATTTGCCTTACAAACATTTTTGTGACTAGCTTTGGCGTGATTAAAATATTCGGTGGTTCAGCTATTGATTATGGAATAATGACCCGTGTTATGTCTATCTTCTTACCAATGTATTATTTTGCTACCTTCTGCTTAGCTTTAAATCATTACGGGTTAATTGTAACACCACTGAAGTTCCAAACCTCGTCTCCAAAACCAAAAACAATGGTTGGTATTTTAGGAATAGTTTGGATAACTATGACACTGGTTTTGGTGGTGGCTCCAAGCTTAGCATCAGATTTTGATCTTTATGTTAAAGTGACGATAACCACAGTCGTAGCATTATGTTGGCTTGCAAGTATTATTATTGCTATAATGTATACGAGGATCCTACTCACTTTATACCAAAGGAAATTAACACTGCATAGAACTTTGAACATGTCTCGCTCAAGACAAGGACTTGTTGTGATTAAACAGAACACTAAGCTTGCCAAAGTGTTGTCCTTTTATACATTGGTTCTAGTGGTGCTAACGTTGCCTTTATATACCAGTGTGATACTGGCATTACATTGTTCAAAGTGTGACACTCCTGCAATGATGAAGTTTACTCTCTATTGCCTACCACCTGGCATGAGCATGCCAATCATACACGTCTTTCATTGGTTGTCGGCTACCCCGCAGTATTACAGAGAAGTGAAGAGACTAATCAAGAAAGTGTTTGCTTTACTGTGGGAAGAAAGAGTGACAAGTGGTTAAAGATGATGGTTTAAATGGTGCTTCGCTGTCTTCGCATGGACAATAGACCTTTCCCCTTGAAAGAGCATCACAAAATTAGTAATATTCCGAAGTTTCGTTGCGAAATGTTGTAAAATGAGGATAATATAGCCTTGTGAAGTTTGCCGTTTTTCAGTCATTTTGTATTACAATCTAACATTTTGCATCAGATGATCAAACTGATGCAAAATGTTAGATTGTAATACAAAATAACTGAAAAACGGCAAATTTCGCAAGGCTATATTATCCGCATTTTACAACATTTCGCAACGAAACTTCGGAATATTACTAATTTTGTGATGCTCTTTCAAGCTGTGATGAAATTTTTGTCCAGGCTAGTCTTGATCAAAATTTCAGTTAAAAGAGGAAAGGTCTATTTAGAACAGTTTCTTTCACGATTTCTTGTTGGAAATTACATTTTATCACCCGAAACTATAACACGTAAGGTTGCAATTTTCCAAACGCAACAAACAGACTCTACCGCCCCTCCCTGAGATCAATATCAATTAATTCATCGTGCAAAATCGGCTGCGTGACACGTGATCAGCTCCGACCAGGGTCTTTCGTCCACAAGAGGTTGAAATGCAGTTTGCTGAAGAAATATATAGCTCTCATAAATGTGCAAATATTAACATATAAATCTTTTCTTACATACCTGAATCCCAGTTTTGGTCAGTGTATCCTCCGAAAATACAATTATTGGCTTTCACCAAAACCACTGTCGGTCCTTTATTGTCACAATGTCTGTGAAAAGCCTGGAAACTCCAACCATCTCTGGAAGCTCTGTAACAAAGAGTCCATTTACACTTCTCTCCCAACCATTTCGTTAGTTGTTTCATGAAGGCAATCTCTCCTTTCAAAATACTGGATGACTTTTTTAGATTGTACGTTGCAGACACAGAACCTATAGTAAACAACGAATTTATGTAAGCCACAAAAGATCTTTACAAGGTATCTGTTATGTATTAGCAGATATTTGTTATGTAATAGCAACTAAATTTAATGTAATATAAAAAGCGATTTACACAAATTAGGTATAAAACTAGAGTAAGTAAACAACATTTTAATATTATACACAGCCATAGGCAGCTCTAAAACGATTAACATTTTTATTCTACGTTTCGAATAACTTGCAGTCATCGTCAGGAATGACGCTGCTGAAATTCAAATATTTACGTCGATTTTACTCCTCTAAAGAAAGTTTTGGGCTCTGGGAAGTTAACAAGACTATTTGGCAATGAGTATTGTCAATCCGCTATGCCACAATTCACCCTCTAACGCCCTTGCTTGATTTTCACTTGTTTTTACACCAATGCTCCGATCATATGTACAGCATACTGTATTGAAACAGTACCTTGGTCTGTGTAACGCCAGATGATCTTACTCCTAGCGAGCAAGTGTTGGACAATTATGAGTAAATACCTAAATTTAATTAGCTACACAGTTGCTACTATTTTTAAGTTAGATCCGGCCTGAAAATCGACATAAAAAATAATTCTAGTGTATCCTTAACATAGAAAATAATTTCCTTTAGAAAATAATTTATGTACTGACGATAATATTATAGAGCTTCAGATTTGACTTCCACTACCGCTACAACTATTTTTCACGCTCTAAACACGTATCAGATTGGCAGGGCCGTAACTATATATATATATATATATATATATATATATATATATATATATATATATATATATATATATATATATATATATATATATATATATATATATATATATATATATATATATATATATAATTATATATATATATAATAATTTTTATTTATATTGGTTAATCCGTTAGTGGTAGCGGTAGTGGAAGTCAAATCTGAACCTCTATAATGTACTGACGGTAATATACCGTAAATTGCACATACCTTCCACATGTCCCAACTTATCAACAATTTCATCAACATTGATATTACCAATGTCGTCCGGTACATACTGAATACTATCATCATTCACTGCGACCAGATTCTCTGGTTGTTGATTGCTCAATTTCTCGATTTTCTCATCAATCAATTTTTGTGATGAGAGCATTTCTTCAATACTTCCTCTCTTGAGGAGATTTCTTGGCAAGGACACTGAAGCTTGAACTTTATCAAGATAGCCTTTCATTTCATCATGTTGTTTGCTCAGTTCACTGTGTAATTCACCATAAACCTTGTCCACTTCCTCGTTCATTTTCTCTGCTTTCCGGTCAAGTTTTTCTGCCACAATCTTCAAGATATTTTCCTTTTGTTGTTTGATTTGATCTTTAGCAGTTTTGGCATTCTTTTCAAGAGACTTCATCACCTCACAGATGTTGTTTAACACTTCCTTTCCTTCAGCTAATTTCTCGTCAAGTGTTGTGCAGCTTGATTGCAATGTTTCTCTTTGCTTCTCTGTGATTTTGCGCATTGCCACACAAGAATGGTTTGGTTTCTGATGATTCAACACTACACAATCTATACAGCAAAGTTCTTTGCATGTTTCACAATAGTATTCGAGTATTTTGTCTTCGTGTTTTGCACAATAAAGCTTTCTTCTCATTTTTACTTGACTTTCAGGATTGCACAGTTCCTGTACAGACAACACGTTATGGCTTAATTTCATAATCGCTATCCAACTATCATGCGACTCTGAACATTTCTTACACATAAATATTTCACATGATGCGCAGTGATTAATGGCAGGATCTTGGCAGCGTGAACATGCAGTAGACGCTTTGGCTTTTTGTTGAATTGCCATAATTTCCAGCATATTCTTAATGAAATAATTTCTTGGCAGTTCAGCAACATCTTGGTTTGATTTGAGAGTGAACTCTGAGCGACATGTAGGACATGGAAATGTCTCCATGTTCTTGTCAGCACCACGAAGACGTTCAACATACTTTCCTAAACAACAATTAAACGGACGCTTAAAATAATGAACCTGATGTTGTGGAGTAGAAATTATAAATTAAACACAATATTAATGAACACAGAACTGCTCCATTATTTAGAAAGTTAAGTAAGAGTGGGATAAAAATATTTTTAATTCATCAGAAACTGCTTTTCAAATGGCCTAAGTAAGACTAGCAGACTCGCTGGACTCATAATAGACTTCTGTAACGTTTTCTAATGTGGCATAAACAAAAGCATAGTTTCAAAGTAGATAGCTAGTATCATCTTATTTTGTGTCCTAATTATTAGACAGTTTTACGTCTTTCACCTATTGTATATACTAAAGATGTAAAAGATTTTATACCTTTAAGCACCTATTAATGTTAATCACTGCTTGGGAGGCAGTTACGGGCAAAGGGTGGAGATTTGCCCTGAACACACATCCTATCCATCACAAATTTAAGAACCAATATTATCCCAGGGATGGAAACATTTAATCAAAATTAAAACTGATTTAAAGTTGTGCAAACTGTGTAGAAAGAATGCTGAGAATGAATGTTAACTTATTAAGATGCATAGCGCTCAAAGGCGCCCTATACTTTATATACCTTTACTCTCAAACTCTATAATGCCACAATTTTACTCATCAACGAGAGAGTGTTGCGCTTTCATGGATTAAACAATTATTGCTATTAAATTTGAGATGTTCTTGTGAATCTTTCTAATTTTTTGTTATAAATATTCTATTTTCAAGGTTTTCCAATTTTTATTAAAAGAAAATAAATCATGAAGGTGTTTTTAGCATGCTAACATTTTATTTTGTACATATCGCCTTGAATGACGCGCAATTTAGTTCTTTGAGAAAAATTTTAAGCTTAAGTAGTTTCTAAAGGTGCTGCACGTGAAACACAAGCTACATATTAATTATTTCTTCAAGTACTAAATAAATCACACTTGTTAACTAGTTGTCCAAAATTTCATTTTTGAATGGCACAGAGAATGTTACATCAATGACTTACATAGTTTGGATCTTAATATGTACCCAGGTGGGGACGTTTTGATACAATATTTTATTGATATCTGTCCAGGGCAATCTTCTCTGGGGGCCCCATGACATCATTATTTTTAAGCAGACCCAAGTCAGTCACCCAACTAGACCTTAGCTAGACTGCATGTGGAGCAACTGAAGCGTCCCTTAATTTCAAAAATGCTTGCAACCATTTGAAGAATGTACTCCATTTTAGGCTCTCGCTCTCAAGTTGGGGCCCTATTAAGGTGGGGGCCTGGGGCAATTTGCCCCCCTCTCAGCGCCCCTGTATCTGTCTCCCCAACCAATGGAATTTTACACAAAATTTGTCAAATCTCCACCCCTTGCTCATAATGTCTCCCCCCCCCGGATTTGCATTGATAAGTTATACAATTAGATAATGGCCTTCTGTGGACATACACACAACAAACCACAAAATGCATTAGACTCAGCTATAAGCAAAAGTCATAGCACTGACTCAGTTATGACAAAACATAACAAATAAGCTTGTCTATCTGCACAGTTCATTTCTAGCTAGGAAACGTGTCAGTACGACAATCCTAAACCATATCAAAATTAAAATTCCAATTAGAATTGCAATTCCAATCACAGGCGGCCCAATCTCGCAAGGGTCAGTATAGACTTATAGTATAAATGTATAATATATTATAATAATGTATATTATAGTAAAAATA
>CACRXK020006882.1:0-24150 GCA_902702795.2 Paramuricea clavata | reverse complement strand
TAGCCATTTACCCTCGCCCCTTGAATGCAAAGGAATGATAGCTGATAAGTTTTAGCAAAATATTTTCTATTATACCTGGTATAAAGTGTCCCTACGTTTAATCAGGGATACATACTATTAAATTCATAAACAGTAATGCACCAGTCATTTGAAACCCCCGCCTCCCCCCCCCCCTCGGGGATACCGGGGGAATTCACTCTCTTTGGGTGTGAACCTTGATTAATTCCCCGGTCACCGGGGGAAAAAAGTAGGGTGAACTCCCCCGGCCCTCTCCCCTGATATTCAATATAGATAGCTTTTAAAATCGCTATCTAAGCGCCATTGTTTGGCTTTTAGTTGACATTGTTATTGTTAAGCATTATATGCGCCTGCGATCTTGTTCGCGCCCAGGCGACATATACTGCATATTATATTCATGTAGCACGTCTTGGCCACGTTGTTGTTTTCATCGTATCTCATATTATATTAAAAGGCTACCTTTAAAGTTGTTGTTATCGCTTTACTGTCGAGTCTCCTCTTAAATATTGGCGAAGAGCTTTTTTAATGCGACACTAGTTTAATTAAAACAAAATGTCCCGGAAATCTTGTATACTGAAGTTATAATTAAAACTGTGACAAAAAATTATGGTAAAGGTTGATTTTCCTATCAATGCAAAATGTCGCACGATTGACTTTTGAAATACACGCAATAAAACGCAACTGAACGGATGAGTTGACCACACACATTTTAAAAGAAACTAATCGCAAAAAGTCAATCGCGCAACATTTTGCACTGAATGGAAATCGGCTTTAACATGTCAAATTGTGGCTGAATTGAAACATTCGGTATAATTTTATTATTTTATATTAATTTTTTTCCTTATAATATATCTGATTGCAAAATTTCGTTTTTGGAAACTTTTTATTAAATGTTTTCACATAACTCACTGTTCTACACCTGTTTTAAAAATTACGCAACCCGGCAGCGGCGTCGCCAGCTCGGGTAATTGGGGGTGGGGGCATATTCATATATTCGTGTTCACAGACCTTAAAAACAATCGCTTTAAATAATAATGCAGAACACGAACATATGAATATGGACCCCCCAATTATCGAGTTGGCTAGGGGGGGGGGGTGAATAGGTTTTCGAATCGTCGGATTTCACAGAAAAAATTGTTCGGATTTCGGATCTGGCGAATATTTTACACGGATTTGTGGATCTTATTAATCCAGCGGATTGCGGATTTATCTAATATTTTGGCTCGGATTGTGGATGTAGCTTGCAATTTAGTTCGGATCCTGGATTGTGACTTCATAGGAGAGCTTTTAGCGGTTTCAAATTTAGACAAGACCATTGTCGGACTCGCGGATTTTGCTTCAAATTTGTGCGGTCGGCGGATTTGTATACCCCCATTCACCTCCCCTTGGCTACGCCGTTGCAACCTGAAATGTCATGCAGCTTCATGTCACACGAACTGAAAATATCAAGTGTAAGCTAAACACAAATCAAACCATATTGAAGGAGCAATGCTGACGACTTAAAAAGTATTTTCGGGCTAGCTGGTTGCGTAATTTTGAAGCAATATTTTTACAAAGCATATTTGTTTAGACTCTAGATCCCAGTTCTCACCAAACAACGAGGAAAATAAAAATACTGAATTTATTTCAATTTATACAAAAGGCATATAAAAAGTCGACATGAACTTTTTATAGTTTTATAGTAGAAAGCCTGGCTTGCGAGGTAGGAAAAGTTTTAGAAAAACCACGAGGCGACAAGCGCCAACAATACAGGGAATATACAGGTAGTACTTCATGTCAGCTTATTAACATACAGTGTAAAACAACATGAGTGAATCCCCCGCACATTGGCCCCGACCTGATGGCCAGCGCAGTGAAAGCTTGCGCATTCCCCAGTGACCGGGGAAGGACAAAACGGTGAAAACGAGGTGAATATCCCCGGTATGCCCCGGGTATCCCCGAGGGGGGGGGGGTCGGGGGTTTCAAATGACTGGTGCATAAATTATGTGCGCACGACATCTCGCTCATAGAATTCTTTAATGAATATGATAAAATATTTAGAGCTTCCATTGATATAGATAGGTTATTTGTCTCCAGTATCGTTTGGTGAAACCTCTAGAAGGTCCATCACAGTATACGATAAAGTTTACTGCATGAATAAAGGTTGATATAAATATTGTCTTGATGACCCACAGCGGTCATGATACAAGTCGCAAGAAGCTGCATTTTAAGCGGGATTATTCTTCAAATAAAGGCCAATGGCAATGCCAATGAAAGGTCTTTAAACGATTTTTAATGTACCTGCTGTAAATTACTCTAATACATGAAATATGAAATAATTTACTATAAAGTACAATACCAGTGTCTGGTCGCATGTTTCGTCCTAAAAATATCCAAGTTGTACCCCACGCACGGACGAGTATATTTGGCGTTCGTGTGATAACAGATAGCTTTAGTATTATACTTCGATATAATCATTCTTCATCGTTGAGTTTGAGCAATGTAAATGCAGGGAATGTTACGTCCATAACGGGTTTTAATCCAGTGCTTTCACAGTCGGGATAGCATTTTTTACACACAGTTGGCGATGTTTGGGAAATCAAAGGATTGTTTTGAATATCGAACAGGATACACTTCAAATATAATTAACAACCATATCGTTCGTTTGATCGACCAGTCGGTGTAGAAGACATTTATGTTTCTACGGCGATGCGTGCTCAACTTCGCAAGCCAGGCGCGTGTATAGTCCTTTCCTTGCAAGTGAAATATGATCCAACTTCTCGCTTGAAATGTACCGCAACACTTATTATTGACTCGGACATTCAGTACAGCAGGAAGTCGTATCATGATGAATACGAATTTAGAACAGTTCCTTTCACGATTTCTTGTTGTAAAGTGCATGTTTATCACCAGAAACTATAAAGCATAAAGTTGCAAATTCCAAACGCGACAAACAGACTCCTCTACTACCCCTCCCACATCAATTATACTTTTTGCCACCCAGAATTTAGGGTACACGTGACCAGCCCCAGCCAGGGTATTTTCTCCAGCTAGGAGCGTAGAGGAAAGAGCCTGGGTACGAGGTTGCTTTGACACTCTCCTCCGCAGAGTCTGATTATGGGATTTGTAGGGATAGTAGAGGATATTTAGTGGTGCGCGACGGGGGGTGAGATCGATGGTTGACAAAATGTCTGAATTGAATTGTTGAATTGAATTGAATTGAATTGAATTGAATTTATTACAAAATCTGAAGGGCAGCTAACAGCTGAATTGTACTGAGTTGACATTTAAAATACATGGTAAAACTAATACATATAGTAATATACGGTATATTAAAACTAAAATTTATATTACAATTAAAATGAATCATTATATGATACGATACTAGAAGGAATAAAACTTTTACTAAATCTTGTAGTCTTACAATTAATTAAGTTAATATGCTGATCATTACGTACAGTGGCGGCGCCAGGGGGGGGCAAGGGGGGGGGCAAATGCTCCCCCCAATTATTTTTTGCTCCCCCATTTTGCCCCCCCTCAAAAAAAATTATTAGTCACTAAGAGCGACTAAAGGCTACACAAGCGTTCTGTCGTTATCGGAAAATGTATGGCTTATAAGTTGTCATTACTCATTAGTGAATGCGCGTATACATGAAACTGTTTTTTACAGTTTCAATATTAGTTTGTAAATCTCTGCATGGTAAAACTTGCCAATACTCCAATAATACGTTTAAAAAAAAGACAAAAAAGCTTTAGTTTTGCAGAGTTAAATTCTCAAACGTGTTTGTTTATTTGAATAAACCACATCGCATATATGGGGGGCGAATGTCCTAAAGAGGGGCGATATTCCTAGGGTATTCGTCCCACCACCTGGGAGGCGATATTCCTAGGATATTCGCCCCCCGGGGGAAATATTCCTAGGAATATCGCCACGTTTTGAGGGGGGGGCGAATTTCCTGGGGGGGCAACCTTTTTAAAAATTCTATCTTGCCCCCCCCAAATTTGAGTTTGCCCCTCAAATGCCGCCCAAATTTGGAAGCCTGGCGCCGCCACTGGTTGTTTACGTCCAACAAGCATAATATTACATAACTCAATAGACCTTTCCCCTTTTAAGTGAAATTTTGATCTAGACAAGTCCGGACAAAAATTTCATCACAACTTGAAAGAGCATCGCAAAATCAGTAATAGTCCGAAGTTTCGTTGCGAAATGTTGTAAAATGTGGATAATATAGCCTTGCAAAATTTGCCGTTTTTCAGTCATTTTAGATTAAAAACGGGAAATTGATAATCAGGGGCCGGTTGTATAAAAACGTAGTTAGCGCTAACTGCAGTTAAAAAGTAGTTAACTCTTTTTCGTTCGCTGCTGAAATAACCAGGGGCCGTTGTTTAAAACTCTTAATCACTTTTTTAATCACTATTTTGTAGTTAAATAGTGATTAACTCTCAAATACGCGCTTTTTATTGGATGACGTTTCCACTAACTATAGTTAACTTTAATCACTTTTTTATACAATCGGCCCCAGATGATCAAACTGATGATCAATTTCCCATTTGTAGGCAAAATGATTGAAAATTTCACAAGGCTATATTATCCACATTTTACAACATTTCACAACGAAACTTCGGAATATTACTAATTTTGTGATGCTCTTTCAGGCTGCGATGAAATTTTTGTCCAGGCTAGTCTAGATCAAAGAAGACAGGTTAAAATAGAAGTTGGTCCTTTTGAGTGACATAATCGTTTGTCGTCATCGATCCATGTCGTTGAACAATGAAAAAATTTGTCGTGAAATTAGTGAAGATAAAATTGCAGTTTGTGAGAAAACTGCAGGTCTACGGAGCGGGAACTTTTCGGATTGGAACACAGCGTGTTCGAAAGTGTTAGTTCACGTAAAAATATTTCAGTTCCAAGACATGGGAAATGAAAATCATTTTCTAGGCACTTTTGAGGTCACACCAAATGGCCTAAGAAACACGAAAGTATTTCTAAACTACTTTTTAAACGTTTATTAAACGTTTTTGAACAATTTAGAAAATGTTTTACACGTTGTTGACAGTGTATGCTTTTAAAAACATTAAAAAACATTGCTTCGTGGCTAGTTTTTTGGCCTAGTGATATTAGTATCATATGTAAAATTTCTGTTTCCACTCAGAACGAAGGATTATTCAACGCTTTTGTCATTACAAGGTTTTCAGAATTAGCCCGGCCAATTTTTGTTTTGTTCTGATCTTGGCGGTTGCGTGGGATAGTCCACGTACTCGTCCAGAGTGCTACTGTAGGGAGCCTCCTTAAGTTTACTTTAGTTTGTAGTTGTAAGCCCCGAGCAAACGGGGATGAGAGTTCACGAGAGTTGGAATATTTAAGTTAGAACACTTATTATATACAAGACAAAATTACTGCAATCTGATTGGTTAAGAGGAGTGTAATTGTTTCATTAATTGTACTCTCCAAGAGTGCAATTAGTGATTTTCGTGATGGTTGGGGCAATCTCGAACCCTGATCCTACAATCCTCTGTGGAGGAATGCTTGGAAACGCCTGCGAAATTCGGGCTCTGATTGGTTGTTTTCAAGTGCTAATTATTATTCAAACTATGAGTCTATTTAGTGATTCAAACATCCTTTAATTAATATAAAGTTTATTTCTGTTTGTGTATTATGTTTACACATATCAATGAAACGCTCAGCATAACTTTAATAAATTTATTAAGCTTCCTTCGCTTCTCATACGAAATCAATAGACTATTCCGATACTCATATGCCAATAACCAATCTCGTACCCAGAGCCATCATTGAGTGGCTCTGGGTACGAGATTGGCCAATAACAAAACTGTAGAATAACAACAATGCAGCATTACCATATAAGTTCATGATAAGCCGTTGCTTGTAATATTTAAAATATCAAAATCGGCACTACTCTCAAGGCTTAGGCTAGCAACACAACAATCCATGATTTACCGTAATTAAACAAGTTAAAATAAATCACTACCAGTATCTTACAGCAATTCAAAACCCTGGCAAGTGTTCTTTGAAGAATTAAAGTCGTAATAAGGAAATTACATGTAATAATAGTAGGGCAAATAAATTAAAAAAAAAAGCTTAAACAACGGCATAACTCATATTTGACGGCAGTAATGTCTACTTATAAATGTCGAGCGGAGTACGGGATCCAAATATACAGATTTTCATGCAAAATTCGCCGGTGTTTCCCAGAGCCTCAGCAAGCCTCCACAGAGGATTGCAGGCTCAGGGTTCGAGATTGGGTTGGGTTGGGGGAGCGAGAAATCAAAACAACTCAAAATCAAAAATCCAATATGGCGTCGAAATTTATCTTGTATAAATAACAAACGTGGGGACCAGTTCCTGGTCCAGAAATCTAATGTTTACTGTTTTGTGGGCCACCCCATCTAGACTCTCAAATAATTCGGCGACTCGTTCAATTTTGGCACATTTTTCAAATATCACTTGCATTGTTAATCATTAATTGCACTCCTTCCCGTGTGATTACCTATACTTATCAAACCTTTATATTGTTAGATATTGGAATGTCGCTTGTAACAACTTGTGGCTTCCAACTCTCATTCTCGTTTGACCGGGGTTTTAGTTTAATTTGTATTTTAGTTTTTACCTTAAGATTTTCCTCGAAGTTTGTGTCCTCCCATGTCATTTCTTTGTATCCTTTGTTGAGAAGATTAATGGAGCCGGTATTACCAATAGAGAAGAGAATATGAAGATATTCATTTTCATCAAAGAGAGCAGGAACCCCGACACTGTTAGTTACAGCAAGGTATTTGCAATGTGGGTAGAATAATTGATACAAAGGATGCAACTTGGAAAATGTTCGGTGCATGATGGTGCAAATTGGTTCCATAAGAAGATGTGTTTTTAAAAGATGCTCAATTATTTCCACATAGACAATGTCTGCACGTTGAACTTCTTCTTTTGCCATCAGCCATTTACTGCCATTATTCGGTGTCAGAACAGCAGCATCTGCATCAATGAAAGTAATTGAAAAAAAGCTTGTGGGTGAACGACAATTTGTGGGTGAACAACTTATAGTGTGTTTTCCACAGGGGCGCTGAAATCTCAGAGAAGGTTAGACCTAACGCCCACCCTTTACCTGGACCAGTGGTATTTCTGGTATCATGTTTATAAAGACACATTTCAGTGCGAAAATACTATCATTTTCTCTATGATCGCTTTTTCCTGCCAATTAACTAGGCGGTCTCATGCGCCCCTTGTTTTCCAGATTTATTAGAGAATGTAAGTGTAGGTACTTGAGAATAGTTTGTTAGAAAGCGGATTAAAAGAAGAGAAGGACTCCTTGTGATAGTCGACTCTTCTTTAGTCACGGAACTAATTAAAAAGAAATTGCGAACAATTTCATCTAGATCATCTGGGATAAAGAAATCACTATCTTTTCTTGAAACGTGTCGAACACATGGAGTCTGCCTCCTTTTACCTGCCTTTCAACTAATATTAATCCTAAGTTTGGTTAAGATGGGGGTTATAACACTGGAAGAATCTTTAAGTAACCTAGCGCCCGCTGATTTTGTCGAGACCTATAGCTTTGTTGGTTTTAAGATTGTTCAGAACACCATACATATAACTTTCTTCAATTGGCTGGAAAACAAGTTCATTTTCCCTAAACTGACTAGGTTGCTTGATAGAATTCCGATTTGGATACAAATTTCTTATCTTAGTTACCAATTTGGATATTATGCTTGAGAAATGATCATTCAATGACTCAGCTATAGACTTTGGGTCGGTATCGTATGAGAAACACCATTAGCTTCAATACACGATTACGAGGAGTAAGACTTTCGGGACGAGATATCGTTTAACACCAGCGTTTCCTTTATTCGTATTGATCAGGTTCGAGTAGTATTCAGCTTTGCATTTCTTAACATTTGTATTGATGTAAGATTTAATCTTCTTGTACATCATCCAATGAAATGGCGAATTTGACTTAACGGCTTTGCGGTGGTGATAGTCGCGATCTTGCATTGCGTTGCTTAAATCAGTAGTAAGCCATTGGGTTTGAATTCCCTTTGTTCTCAATTTCTTAATTAGAACATGAAGATCGATAACGTTTGTGAACAGTTCATTCCATTCACTTACAGCCAGTAGCGTAGCCAGCCCGACGATTTACCATATTATAGGAAATTAACGATGCACTTTATTAACGCGACATAAATTAACGCGACATCAAATTAACGCGGATTGCTTCTAGGTCTTTTAAAACATGATTATATGAACGCGAATCTGATCTCCATGGTTGACAAATTAATTAAATTAACGCGAATCGGAAAATATAGACACAACAACAACAACAAAGGTTTAATGTTAAGCGGAGCACTGATGTTTTTAGTTTACGTTAATATGCTGTATTTTGATATTAAAAGAGTTAGTGTTATATAAAACAAATCTAGGTAGTTTTAACTAACGATAAATGAAAATTACATACTTAAAATTAACGATCACATAAATTAACATTAATTAAAGTAACGCGAATTTTTCTGCGAGCAGGCTACGTTAATAAAGTGCATCGTTAATTTCCTATAATAAGGTAGTCCCGCTATGCAAATATTTTCGTGTTCATCGACTGTGAGAACAATCAATTTCTAAAGAAATGAATAATGCATGATAATAATTTTGAATTTGCATAGCGGGACTAAATTGTCGGGCTGGCTACGCCACTGCTTACAGCGACATTAATGACTTGTTCTTCGTCAGTAAGATCGAAATTAACATGTTCAAGATCAACGAGGGAAGATTGCTTTGAGTAAGTCTTGTAGGATGTGTATTCTACCACTCTTCCTGGTGCTCTGCGTACACCCGCTTTAACAACACAGCAGATGAGAGAATGGTTACTTAAGTTTACGTGTAGGACTCATAGAAGATATCTTATATACACTAGATAGTGCATCAAATTATTCTGCAATTCAAAAATTGAAGCCGTGATTGCAGACTCAGGATATTCCCATGAAATGAGAAGATTCGTATGTTTTCTATTTCTTAAACAGGGAACTTAAAGATTAAGTTAAACCTATTCCAAATAGATTTTTAAACTGTTCAAATGATGAAAGTTATTGTTGTTTTTTACGCGTTTATTAGCGAGTGGGAACTTCCTACATGGCCGCTATCTATTCAAATGGGGGTAACCGCTGGAAAATTTTTGGCTTCAATTTTACTAAAAGAGATGCGCTATCTAGTGTATATAAGATATCTATGGTAGGACTCCAGAGCCAACTATTCGATGATTATTGTTATAGAATAGGAGATCAATCAATGTACTTGAGTTCTTTGCTATTCTCGTTGGTTTATCAATAAGTTGCAATTGTTCAAGATTGTACATGCTGGTAAAGCTTAGAAGTTTTCTCTTAAGAGCTCTGGAAGCATCATTTTTTGTAACTAAAAAGTTCACATTTATATTTAAAGTCACCAAGTAGTAATTACTTCAGCTTCTAACGAAATAGAGGACTATGCAGTATCAACTTCTTCAGTAAGTGACTCTAACAATTGACCAGGGGCTTTATACAGGGTGTGTTAAAGAAAAACTGAACAGATTTTAAATTGCTCTCAATTTCGCGAAACAGCTATTAGTATCCAGTTTTTGATATATATAGTTTCTTTGGGTACTTATAATGTAGAATAATAAAAACAATTTCTCGAACTCAAATTTTGTAAATCAGGGGGGGGGGGGGTGTCTTTTTCGACAAACTAAAAATGGCTTGCGCACGATATTTAAAAGCTTTAATCATATTTTGAGTTGATAGATTAAAATTTTGTTGGGTTTTTAATTACTGTACAAAATTTCAGATAATTTGCTTTAGTTTAAATATTCATTTTTCTCTAAAAAATTAGCCTTTCGCATGTGTAAGAACTGGGACTGGTGTTGATATTAAACATAATTTATGTTAATTATTTTGGGAATTAATCGGAAATACGGACACGTTGGACTGACAATACAGGTTTATATTGAGGCGAAGGAAACCATTCTATTTATGTTTGTAAAGTTGTGTTTATTAAAGTGAAAATGTGTATTGAAGAAAGCGAATCATTCAGTGTTTCTGGGAGATTCCCCACACTGAAGGTGGCGATCCTGCCAGGACATTAAAGGAATTTTCATCGAGAACTGATATGGCATACGGCGTGACGGCGATAAACACAAGCAAATACGTTCGATAATACAACAAAATGCAACAGGTTGGTGATTTAAAAGCGTAGGGGTTAATTTTCAACGTTATTTCGGAATATTGGGAGGAATTACTTTATATTTACTGGGACAATAGCAAAGAGAAACCAAATTATTTACGGTATAAAATAAACACGGTTACGGGATTAAATTAGAGTGCGCTAGATGGTAACAAAAATTATTTAAATTGCGCTAGACGGTATTCAAAAACAAAACAATAAATTAACCAAGGACAAACAACAAATTTGGGTGGTTTCCACAGGTTAAACCATGGATTGCGAAGCAAAACACGAGAAATGTGTAACTTTAGAAAAAAATAAACTGGCAGAAGCACAAGAACTTGCTGAAACTAATAGTGAGGATGATGTTGTATTAGCTTATAAAAAGATTAATGAGTCAATAAAGCGGTTGGAATTATTAATGGATGGAGCCCTTCAAACTTTAGTTGACAATGATAAAGACTTAGAGTATGTCAAAGAATGGTCAGCGAAACAAAAGGACTGCATTGCGCAATTCCGCAAACAGAGAGATCATTGTAAGCAACAGTTGGATGAACTGCAAAACAAGGGACAAGAGAAAAAGTTGAAAAGGGACATTGAAGATCAAAGAAGAGTGAATTATGAACAAGCCAAGTTTAGAGAACAGCACAAAAAGAAGTGGAGGAGGCCATGATACGGCAACAACAAACGGAGGAAGAATGGTTAAAAAAAAGATGGAATTACAAAAGTTAAGTGGGGAAATTAACACTGAGGGTGCTTCATCCAAGAAGTCACAACAAACTGTGAAGTTACAAAGGGTACACTATCACACCGTTTTCTGGGGATTATAAGGATTGGCTCCGTTTCTGGAACCAATTCAGTGTGGAGGTCGATGGGTCAACCTTGTCAGAGATCAGCAAGTTTCACTACCTATTGGAATTAGTGAAGGACAAACCTAGAGATGACATTGTGGGTTTGCCACATTCGATTGAAGGTTAGAAAGAAGCAAAGCGCATACTGCAAGAGAATTATGGAAAGGACAGCAAGGTTCACAGCAGGGGTGGATCTAGGGGTCGTCAAACCAGTCACGCGACTAACGTAAAAATTACAAACTTAATTAAAGTCTGATTAAAGCATTAAATATTCGACCAATAGTCCAGTTATTTTTTATCATGCAGTGGCACTTTATAATAGTTCAGTATCTATTATCATGCAGCGCTAGCAATTAACAATCCAATTGAACTGTAGTCCAGTGATCAAATTTCATACAGTGGCTGAGCCGACGAGCTTAGTCAAGTCAATGAGCAGCTGACATACGCAAAGTCGGTCAGTCAAAAAGTCCAAATCCAGTGGACTTTGTGGACAAAATCCAGTGTTCTGATTGGTCTAGACGCTTATTTCCATGGAAACAAGCGATTTTTTGCAAATTTGACTGATCTGTGGGGAGTTCTGACCGATTTACAAAAGTCAGGGGCGCCCCATTAGTCTGAATATCATTAATATTATATTTCACGCGTGGTAAAGTCTTTCCGAGCGCGCGCTCATTCGAAGTGTCATGTTGGAGCTTTGTCGAAAGATTCAATTTAAAGATATATACCTACGGAAAATTCGAAATGTCTGCTGCTCCCATCCTTGTAGTATTCATGAAACGGTTGAATCCGCATTTGCGGTGAATGATTTAGCTGTCTTACAAGACTGTTGCGCTGATTTTGGGAGGATAATCGACGCTAAATATCGGAGAGTTCGATTCAGTGAGCAGTTGCTAGGCGCTATGAGTAGCACGAACTACAGTTTGACTGTTTGAGCAGAAGTATTGGCGCCGAGATCTTTATTCTGAAGTGCAATAAGGTAAATTTAATGTGATATGTAAATTTTATTTCGTTTTAAACAGCATAACAATATTTATAAGTGAACAAGATGCACGCCACGCATATGTAAATACGCGTATCTTGATTTAGCCATGAATTTTGATTTACACAACAAAATTGCATAGTTGTGCGGTTGAATGACCGTCAGAACTCAGGAGGCTATTAATATTGAGGATAATCGATATAAATGCATTAATGCAGCATACATAGGATCTAAAGGTCAGGTTTTATTGATGAATGTTCAAACTTTAATATTGATATATGTTTATTTGAGTAATATGACACTGTAGTGATTACTAGTCAAGTGATCAATGACTCAACAAGGCTATTAGGCAACATAAATGAGTGTAGTACCATCATGAGTTAGTTGAACATAATACTAGCAATCCATAATTTGATAAAATGAAACATCTTCCACACTTATCACATTTCTGCAAGTACTTCTCTTTTAAATTTCCCTAAGGAGCGAGTTGTGTCGAGAGTCAGTGAGACTGATAATTGCTATAATTATCTCCCAATTCATGAGGTTAATTTTTTGTTGAAGCTGCTTTCAGAGTGCTGCAAATGGCGTTTCTGAGGTTTAAATATAAAAAATTTCCTGGGGACAGACACCCTGGAGGACAGACCCCCCCCCCCTCTCCCAGTTGCCTCGCGCATTCACCGCTCGCAAAACTAGATTGTGCATCTGAAAACTTTGAAAAATCCTGGATCCGCCCCTGGTTTACAGAGCATTGATAAAAGATCTAGAAAGCCTCCATGCCATTACAAGCATCCACAAGCTGGAGTCCATTCACGACTTTTATAACAAATTTTCTAGAATTGTGAGAACACTAACCACTATGGATAAATTGGCATCAGCACAATCAACAGTTCATACTCTTATGGACAAGCTAGGACCAGTTCGAGAAGTCTTAGTACAAAAGGGTGATGATTGGGAAGAATGGGATCTTAAGCAACTTGTAGATAACTTGAAGAAATATGTTGATCGACACCCATTGCGTGTGGAGGAGAAAGAAGTCAAGGATGATCGGAACGGGAGCAAACTTAATTGGCGCAATCGTGATAAACTCTTGTTTGGTAATGGGGGAAGTGGATACAGACGACCGAAATGTATTTATTGTGATTCCCCTGCGCATTCTGCTGTAAAGTGTACAAAGGTTTTGAGTGTGGCTGATCGTCGGGGCATACTGAGGCAAAAGAAAGCTTGCTTCAACTGTGCATTACCAGGACATCCTGCATCAACATGTCGTGCGCGAGGGTGCCACAAGTGTGGGCAGAAGCACCATTCCTCAATATGCCAACAACAGGAAAAATCGTCACTGGATGGTATGAACAACAACCTAATGGAAAAAGGTGTGAGTAGTACCCTTCAAAACACTTCAGTAATTCACCCAACCTTACTCGCAAATGTCGAAGGCAAACAAGTGCGTCTCATGATTGATACAGGAACCAGCAGTTCGTATATATGTACTGATGTTATTACCAAATTAGGATTATAGCCAGCCAGGAAGGAGAGACGTTGCATTGAACAGATGTATGGATCAATGACCAAAGTCGTTGAGGTTTACAACGTAACTGTTAAATCGACAATCGAGAACGAATTCAAAGTTGACCTGGAGTGCATCAACGCAGAGAAACCCATCCTGACCCATTTACCAAATCCAAACGTTGAGCAAGTAAAGAGGAAGCAACCACGGCTGCGTCGACTAAACATTAGTGAAGAGAAGTCAACTGGAGACACCCTTCCTGCTCATATCATGCTGGGAGTTGCTGATTTCCAACGCATCAAGTCTAGTGAGCCACCAATATTGGGTAACCAACCAGAAAAGGATCCAGGAGCAGAATTTACAATGTTGGGGTGGACAGTGTATGGAGGTGTTCGAACAAGTAACCAGTCAGACAAGCAGTTCCTTCTTAATACTGGGCAAGAGGAATTTGAGCGGTTATGCAGTGGTGATGTTCTTGGTGTGACTGACCCTGTGGACATGTCATCATTTGAACATGAGGAATTCAAGAAACGGCTTATACAAAACCAAGATGGATTTTATGAAACAAGATTACCGTGGAAAGTCGGACACGTACCGTTGCAAGAGAACAAGAATCAGTCAACAGCTAGACTGTACAGTGTTACACGGAAGCTCGAACGGATTGGAAAATTGAAAGAATATGATGACGTTATGCAAGATCACTTGGGAAAAGGTGTGATTGAGCCAGTTCCTGAGTTCCAGTACAACCAACAGGGGAGATTGTGCACTATGTTCCGCATCAACCGGTTATTAGAGAGCAAGCACAATCGACGAAAATGCGCATTGTTTATGATTGTTCGTCAAAACCAGATGCCACCACCCCATCTTTGAATGACTGCTTGGAAGCGGACCTTCTTTCCAGCCTCTTCTATTCGATATCCTTCTCCGCAACCGTTTTCGAAGATATTGCATCACAGGAGATATGGCAAAAGCATTTCTTCAAATTATTGTTCAAGAATGTGATCGTGACGCCCAATGGATTCTCTGGTTTGACGATTTGTGTAATCGGAACATACTTGAGTACAGATTCACACGCGTTATCTTTGGAGCAACACCGAGTCCATATATTCTTGGTGCGACCTTACAAAAGTATTTGGAAGGGTATCAAAGCATCTATCCAGAGACGGTTCAAATGCTGACAGATGACACCTATGTTGATGATATACAAGGTGGTGGTGATTCCAAAAAGGATGTGGTACAATTTAGAGAAGAAGCTACAACGATTTTGGCAGGTGCTGGGTTCCAACTGCACAAGTGGCACAGTAACGTACTATCAGTTAACACGGACAGTAATGAGAAGGAGGAGGAACGAACCTATGCCAAAACTGTAGTCGGAAATCCTAAAACCAACCGAACAAAGATTTTGGGAATACCATGGGACAAGTCAAACGACTGTAGGACAGTGTCATTCGAACCTTCTCTTAACATTAAGTCTCCTAAAACCAAACGAAAGATGGTGGTAGCAATCAACAGTGTCTTTGATGTCCTTGGATAGTCATCCCCAGTGTTGATAATCATGAGGGTGATGTTTAGTAATGTTTTTTTCCTGAAGTTGCATTGGGATGAAATCCTACCCCCGGACATTGTACAATCATGGTGGTGCTGGATCAATGGATTGCGACGACAAAGTTTCATCACTGTTCCTCGAAGCATAGTGTCACAAGGTGGTAGCGAATTTGAGATCCATGGATTCTCAGTTGCGAGCAAGAAAGCTTATGTGCGGCAATTTACACGATGGATTGCTGCTTGTGGCAAAGTCGAGAGTCGCGCCGAAGGATACAAGTATCCCCAGATTGGAGTTAATCGCTGCTATGACCCTGGCGAAGCTGCAAAGTAATGTTCTTAGAGCGTTGGAAATACAGCCTATTCGATCCGTACACCATTGGGTGGTAGCCTGACGGTTCTCTATTGGCTCGCAAACAAGGGTATCTGGTCAGCTTTCGTGAGAAATCGGGTCAAGAAGATAAAGGTGCTTGGAGATGCAGATTGGCGTTATGTTCCGTCTAACAGCAACCCAAGCGATCTGGGCACAAGGGGAGCAGCGCCAGACAAGCTCGGGGATCTATGGTACAAGGGACCGGATTGGCTGCTAAAGCATGACCAGTGGCCAGAACAACCGGAGATCAATGAGACAACTGATGTCACACAGGAGTTGGCCATGAAGATCTACGGACGAGCCTGTCATAAAAGATAAAGTCGACAATTCAGGTGATGCAAATACTAGAGAAAGACGTTGAGGGAAAGCAAAGACAGCGGCGATCGACAAAATGGTGGGAGTCACACTGAACGAACAGGAAGAGGATCAAACAAACGAATTGAACAACATTAAAGCGGCTAGTCATCGCTTTAATGGGGGGAGAGTGTAAGAACTGGGACTGGTGTTGATATTAAATATAATTTATTTTAATTATTTTGGGAATTAATCGGAAATACTGACACGTTGGACTGACAATACAGGTTTATATTGAGGCGAAGGAAACCATTTTATTTATGTTTGTAAAGTTGTGTTTATTAACGTGAAAATGTGTATTGAAGAAAGCGAATCATTCAGTGTTTCTGGGAGATTCCCCACAGCATGCTTAATTAATGCTTTTACCTAATTTGCATATTGCTGACATATGCAAATTAGGTAAATGCATTAATTAGCATGCAAATAACTAATTTTTTTTTAAAAATGTAAGTTTGCGTGAATAGTTAGAGGGCTTAAGCTAAAGCAAATTGTCTGAAATTTTTTACAGTAATTAAAAACCTAACATATTTTCCATCTATTAACTTAAAATATTTTTAAAGCTTTTAATTTTGTACGCAAGCTATTTTTAATTGTTGGAAAAGACACACCCCCTGGTTCACAAAATTTGAGTTCAACAATTTTATGTTATTATTCTACATTATAAGTACCCAAAGAACTGAAAGAAGTTATATACATCCAAAACTGGATACTAATAGCTGTTTTGCGAAATGAAGAGCAATTTCAAATCTGTTCAGTTTTTTTTATACACCCTGTAGATTGTGAATATAAAAAGGCTTTTGCTTTTTGGACGCCTAATTTCAATAACAGTGGATTCGATATTGCTACTCAGAAGGTCAGTCCGTGTTTTGTAAGGGATGCCATCTCTCACAAATGCTAACGTACCCCCACCAGATCTTCCATTCCAATCATTTTTGGAAAGCGTATAGCCAGAAATAGAGTTTCACCATCAGTTATATCAGAGTTTAGCCAGGTTTCAGAGATCGTAAAAATATCAAAATGTTTTTCATTAAGTAGAATCTTTAATGAATCTGTTTTATTGTAGATACTTCTGATATTGAGGTGTGCAACCTTAAGACCCCGAGATTGAAGAAAACCACTTGCTTGTTGACTATTAGTAATCGATGCAGGTCCAGGATTAGATTCTACATCACCAGATATGGAAATAACTAGATCTGCGAGTATTGTGTATAGCAGTAAACGGCTCCCAAAGAAAACCTTTGATGAATTCTGCAATGATCTTCGTTTTTCCCTTTTTCGTCGACAACCGTATTTAACTAGATCGACTCATGATATGGATTGTTGCGATTGCCTTGCATATGTAGAAAATAGTATGCTGTGGCACAAAGTTAGAACAATTCTCTGGGACATAACAATTCTTTGGGACATAAAGACCACATGCGATTTAAATGTTCTGTTGATTAGATCATTTAGCAGACGGCGGTCGATAAGTGCGATGGACACTGGAGGGGATTTGTAATTAATACGGAAAATACTTGAGATTATATTTCGCTGCACTGATGTCAGAGAAAACCACGCCAATGAAAGAAAAATGTGTTAATAGTATAGACTAGCCGATAGATAGCAAACAGTTTTACATCAGCAGAGTTGATTAACTTGAGTTAGCCAGCTACTATGCTGTAATCATAATCTTGATAAAAGTTGAGAATGATAAAGATTCTCTATTGCTTATAACTTTTATAGTGACATTGATGGACCAACGAATACACATTTTCATGCAAAGGCAGAGCATCTGTCCTGCCTCAGGCAGAAAATAAATTACAAAGACAATGCCCTCCATGGCCTCCATCATACCTTTATCCATGTCCATCTGAATGGCCACAGGTTTTAAAGTATTCTCGCTCTTTCCAGTATAAGCATTGCCACTAGGTACTGAGGCAAACACGGTAATCGGGCTGACTGTTTTCCTCATTGGTCTGTGGTTTGGATCATTCACCTCTATATCTTCAATGTTGGTAATACCTTGAAGTAATGGATAATCCAGAACAAAAACTTTTCCACTGTTAACCATCTAAAAATAAAGCGCATATATATTAGTGGTGTAATTTTTCCCTTCGTAAAGGCGCTGTGGTATTTTGACACAGGCGAATAATTCAAAGTGAGTAATTTCATAACCTAAACTGAGAGCAGAACCCTTGCTAATTCATTATTCTCGTAAAAAACGGCAGTCAAAAATGTCAAGAACAATTGTTAATTAAGAGACACTTAGTAATGTTCAGGAGGAAGAAAAAATCGTTACAATTAGACATCTGCAACGTTTGCAAATAAATCTGTCTTCAGTTCCAAGTGATACACGTACTGCAGCATCGCCATAGGATGTTTATAGTGAGATGTCAAAATACACTCAAGGTATGAAAGAAAGCATACACTAGACAAAACATGCATAGATATAACACAGAGCGTTCAATCATGGCGAACCCAACACAAAGACGTTGTCTCTCTAGTTTTTCATCTCACCTCAATAAAGGAACTGCCCGAAACTTCTCTCATTGCTTCGTCCCAGTTAAAAGCCCAGTTAAAGTAATCGTTCACAATCGAATCTAAAATTAAAAACGAATTCCACGAAATGAAAAAAGAATGCCAAATCCCTGCAGTTAAAGCCATTTTCCACTAGGAAAATTTGTTCACGCGAAGCGAAAAACAAATCTTGGCAATGTGATTGGTCAGCGAAAAAATCTGCCGCTGAAAAGTTGGATCAGTTCCTACTTTTTACCGTTCGCGTGAACAAATTCGAATAGTGAAAAATGGGCTTTAGAGTTTAGGCAAATATTGCTGTGGAGACCGACTATGTCCATGTTTATCCACATTGGAAAATAAGAGAATTCTTTCACCGGCGAAAATCAAACTTGGAATCAAAATATGTTTTCAGATTTGTTTAGGGACATTTTTGCTAGTAGGAAGAAGATTTTGTCTCTGCAACAATGTTTCCAAGACCACAAATGGAGAAACATCAAAACCGTTCAGCAAGTCAGGTATTCAAACGGAGTATTCAAACGGAGTATCGTAATTTTCAATTTTTTATGTAACATTGCATGTTTAATTTTTGGTTCGTCTAGGGCATACGATGGTGACATATATTTGCATAAATGTAAACTATGAATGTGTAATACACATCTATACTGGTGAGGTAAAATCCCCGAGACAACATTTTGAACATTGGAATATTTCATATTGAATATTCATTATAATATAGCATTTGTAAATTCTGAACACTGATTGGCCAATGTCAACACGGAAAATTTCTTTCTTTATATTTCTTTGTGCTATATTATAAAAAAATATAAACATTTTTCCGTATAGATATATAGTTATATCAACACTCGTGGAAATTGGAAAAACACTCCGCCCTCCGGGCGTCGTGTTTCCACACAATTTCTCGTTTTCCCAATTTCCACTCGTGTTGATATAACTGTATATCAACACGGAAAAGTTTTACATTTGTTAAATATACCATCCATGGACAGGATTCTCAGAGACATCGGGTTTAATCCTGCCAATCTTTGCTGCGTGAACACCTCGTCACTCTGCCATCTGTTTGACCAGGTGATGTCTTCAAAAGATGGGTCCTCCACCAGCGGATAATGCATAAAATTCTTCATCGGGAAGATACCAAACAGTTTTTCCTGAAATTAAGATGAAGAAACGAAAGTCAAATTTGGATGTATGGTATAAGTTCCTTCTAGGAATTCTCATGGTGATAAATATAATTCGTTTCTATAGAAAACAAAAAATACAATATACACCAACTGATATTCTCGACAAAACGGTCACAAAAACAAAACAACTACATAGTATGTTGAAAAAGTGATCTTACTCTTTGTTTCTCTCTATATTCATCCAAGAACGCCGCGTATCCATCGTAGGTAGTCAAATTTGGCACGTTTCCAGGTGCAAGGTATTGGGCTTCTAGCTTTTTATTTCGCAAAGCATTGCCTAGCCATAAAAATGGCCATGTAAACGTGAATGGATTCTTAATATTGTAGGTTTTGATGCCTTCAATCAAACTAGTTACAACAACTACATCAGACGGTTGATTCAGTACGGGAGCTGCTACTGCTTCGATCAAATTATTTGTGTTTGTCGGGAATTCGGGCGGGTTTTCCAATGGTGAAGTCAGTTTGTATATCATAAATCTGGCTACAATCTTTAAAATGTTTAAATAGTTCAAATTGAAACATTTCTTCAATTTACCACTCTTCCAATAAGTGTATATTGTACCAACTGGGCATTCATCTAAAGGTTAAATAAAATAAATTATTTATTAAATTAATTGATAAAAAAGACTGTAAAATTAAGGGCTTAAAATGAGAGAACAGAGCAAAACTTCTCAGCTAGGTAGCATACTAGTCAAAAGAGCTCGATCTGCGCGAAGTTTACACATAAGACATGACAACGGTGGGACCACGATATATTGGCGCTGACCTGATTTGATTTCTTTTTGACAACTTATTCATCCACGGAATGAACCAAACTAAGGCATACCAAGCATTGTTCAAAGGTTGATAACCAGACATGGTGTACCACAATGCGGTTCCCTAGACCAAGGCTTATGATTCCGGACAAATTAACAGAATAACAAACTAACAGACTAACAAATTAACAGACTAACAAATTAACATGCTAACAAAATCACGCAACAAATCACGTTTTGGAAACGCAATTTATAACTCGTCCAATTTGGACACACGGGAATTCGTACGTTTAACTATATGCTCGAAGTCCGGTTTGATTCGTCTATTGTGAGCGTGAAACGCGAAATTGGAACACGGTTGCAAATTCGTCTGATCCCGTGGGTACGATGAAACTGTGCAAAGTGGTGCACAGACTGCTCTGTCCCAAGCAAAAAAGGGAAGGCGGGTAATTTATGTTAAGTCATAAAGTTCTTCCACATAGAATGAACGGAGCGAGACGAATTTCGGTATTACTAATTGCTATAGGTATACAATACATATGCACAGTGTATATTTCAACTTGCAGGAGAGGAATGCTTTGGAGAATTTAGATTAATTTTCAGAATTTAGATTAATTTTCAGAATTTAGATGAATTTAGATAAATCTCAAACGAGAATGAGTAATCAGGAATTGACACAGCTAGGAGAAATTTCAAGCTCTATAGAGCTAGATTAACAAAATAAGGTTTGATAAGTGTTCCAACCAAAATACATATTACATACTATTCACACTCATCCTGGTCTCATGCGAAATTTACCCTGCAATACTAAGCCAACTCTGCTTAGATTGACGTTTACGGCAAACGTCAAACCGCTAGCGAGGTTTTTGATTTTACAACTCTATTATAATAGCTTTTACACCAGTTTTGAAATATGTTAAACTTATTAAACTTGTGCTCTTTAGCAATGAATTAAGAAAGCAAATTAACCGCTAGTCATGCCATTCACCAAAGCAGTAAATTAAGATTTGGCGTTTGAAGTTGACGTTTGGCGTATAAATTTCATGCTTGAACTGCTACGATGGCTTGTAGTCGTTAAAGCATGAAATTTATACGTCAACTTCAAACACCAAATCTTAATTTACTGCTTTGGTGAACGGCATGACTAGTGGTTAATTTGCTTTCTTAATTCATTGCTAAAGAGCACAAGTTTAATAAGTTTAACATATTTCAAAACTGGTGTAAAAGCTATTATAATAGAGTTGTAAAATCAAAAACCTCGCTAGCGGTTTGAAGTTGGCCGTAAACGAACAGGTGGGAAATTTGTCGTCGCTGACCAAAAAATTGCGGGCAGAAACAAAGCTCATTGCATTTACATTCAAAACAAAGCAGAAAGTTAGCAAGAAGCTGTTTTAGCTGACGATTTTTTGCTTTTCATTCAACGATTTACAAATTATTGGTTATTCTTTTAAAAGTCGATCATGAATTCTTTGTTTTGGGATGATTGTTTTGTAATTGCGTGATTGGAAGAAGTTAATATGGCGACGTGAACATGGGAGTAAATACCGTATACGTCGATCTATGGCTTGTTTAAAACCGTAATAAACGAAGAAAGACGTGATTTGAGAATGAAATGTAAGTTGAAATTAACTTTATATGCTTCAAATTTTCCATTCTATTTTTCTTAATGTAACTTCAGCTGTCTAAGTTCAAAATACAAGCTCGCGAAATTTGACAAATTTTGAAAATATGTAAAAATAGCTTGACTTTGAACTGTATTTTCTCAAAAATAGCCCGTGGCCTCAATTTCAAATATAGCTAAATAAAAAGAAAAAACTTTTCGGCGTTTGTAGGTATCAAACATATCGTCAGGAAAATAGGGGCTCACAATGTTTTAGTTCAGTCTTTGAGACCCAGTTGCTTCGCACGTGTTGTGGTCACGGACAGCCCACCAGAAACAATGACGAGGTACTGAAATAGAACGTCACTAAAAAATTCTGTATGATTAATTTAGATCATGTCTACTCTTTCAACATAAAACAGTCATTTATTTTGTACAAATATTTGGCAATATTTACACGATTGTGCCTTTTTGTAAACACGCGTTGCGTGTATTCCACTCCATTGCGTGGTTTATTTTGCTCGCGCATGCTCAGACAAATTTCCCACCTGTTTAGGGTGCAACAAAACTTTGTTCAAGTCTGTCGATAACAGTATGTTTAAGGTGGCTCGATACAGTTTTCAAAAATTCAGGAGTTTAACACTTTGACATGTTCAAACCATGCATTTTTTGGATTTATTCAGCAGATATTGTTTTTTTATATATTTTGATAACTCTACTTTCAAATTATATTATAGTAACAGATAGTTCGTTGCTATGACGACATACGTGTACGAAATTCACTCCAAAATAGCCTATCGTCTCGTATAGTTGGAAAAAAAAGCATGGTGACCCCCAATTTTTTTTCGTGCATTATTTTACTTGGACGAAAAGCTAACGATTAGCAAAATATAAAAAAATTCTGTAATGCCATTTTTTTGGAAAATGTCATATTCTTCTGTAAAATTTTTTTGGCAAACGAGAACAAGAGTTGCATGAGAGTTGACAAGCGAGCTAGAGTTCGCATGAGAGTTTTCTTAACTCTTGCACTATTCACCGACACTGAGGCGAATAATTGTTTTAGCATATACCACATATATGCAACAGAACAAAAATTACCAAAAAACAACGAATTTTTGAAAGAATTTGTATTTCAGCTCCCGCAACTATAGTTGAAAACAAAACAGTGTTTACACGCTTTCGGTAAGTTTATAATTTTTGTTCACTAGAAATAGGAATTGTCCCGGGCACCCACTTTAATAGGCCCCCAACTTGAGAGCGAGAGCCTAAAATCGAGCTAGTAGGTTCTTTAAATTGGTCAGAGCATTTTCGCAATCAGCGCCCCCGAATTGACCAAACTGACTTGAGCCCCGTTTACACTACGCTCAGTTTTTGGTACGATAAAACTACTACCTATAGATAGATAGATAGAAACTTTATTTATACACGCTGACCCCGTCAACCGAAGCAGATTTCCACGGGGGGCGTGTGCAACCTATTAGTCCAAGAACCAAAAAGTGGTACTGTACCAAAAATTGAGCGTAGTGTAAACGGCGCTAAGCTAAATAGGTGGTCCAAGAACCAAAAAAGTGGTACGGGTACCAATTTTATCCGTGCCGTACCAAAAATTGAGCGTATGTAAACGGGGCTTTGGTCTCATAAATTTCGCTTGACTGCGAGCGTTCCCTCCTTTCCGCGGGTTAATGCTCGCGGTCTAAAATTTCGCTTTTTGGTGACGATTCTCCTTTTGAGTGAAAAAGTGAGCTGTCCGCAGGGGTGTCATTAAAGGGGAACTCCAGTCCAAATACAAGTGTGGTTTATATGAAAGGTCTTACCCTTATTAGAATGTTCGTCAAGTATTTCGGTCTAAATATTAATAGTAAAGGAGAAATTGCTTGTCAAAGTTTGCGATTTTGTCAAATTTGGGTGCCATGTTGTTCTTTTCATTGCAGACTCGGATTTGTCCAGCGCCCTCATTTTTGACGTCATTGCGTGCTTCGAAGGTGTTGTTCATATAGAAAACTACGGCTTTGTATGGCGATTTAATAAGAATATCGATTATTTCTCTGCTTCTAATTCTTTAATTAACGCGAGTTTAGACCGATTTAACAGAGATATTTTACAGACGGAGATATTTTACATTACCGAGCTTCTGGCTGAGGTGAATCAAGAGTTGCCAGCCAATGCCAGGTCATGGTTGCTGGCGTAGCTAATGTAGAAAATATATCATGGGCCATTCCATTTAATATACACACCCCCCTGTGGACGAAAATTTCCGAGGGGGGTTGAAAAAGCCGTTTCTGAGGGGTTGTGTGCATCGGCATCC
>CACRXK020006881.1:0-24150 GCA_902702795.2 Paramuricea clavata | reverse complement strand
AAAAATTGAGATGGAATAACAAATCGTTCTCATGAAAATAACTGATTTTTTCATTAAAACAAAAAAATATTGCATTTTATTAAATGGATTGTAACAAAAGTATAATTACGGCTTTTCTTCCACTATTTTTAACTCAGTTTGAAACTTCAAATGCGATATAATTTTGGCTTGGACCATCTAAGCTGACTGACATCAACTTGCTATAATTTCCGTTTACATTACATCATTCGCAATTCGATGACACTCTGGCTCAGACACCAGAATGTTTTGACGATTTTTAGCATTCGTTTAGGATTTTTAAACAACCTTGTCTCTTTTAAAATACTTTAAATTTGTTCTTACGTGGTTTTCCAGATGTAGTGACGACAACATTAAAGTTTAAAGAAGAAAATTCTAACATTTAAACCGACTAAACAATAACATAGTAAACTTGCATAATTAAACAGCAACTAAAAATGATAGGTTTTACTAAATCTTTTCTTGTGCAATTATTACTAGCATTGGAAACAAGGATAATAGTTTGTTTGAAAGAGAAAAGAACAGGCTTTGAAGTAAGCCTAAAAGCGTTTAACTAGAAATAGTATTTCAAAAGTTATTAAGCGCAAAAGATGAATTGCGTTTATTTTGATACACCCTGTATATATATATATATATATATATATATATATATATATATATATATATATATATATATATATAGTATATATATATATATATATATATATATATATATATATATATATATATATATATATATATATATATATATATATATATATATATATATATATATATATATATATTATATATATTCTTTCGACATTCTTTCGATAGCATAAAAGCAACCTACAATTTCGAAATTATTCACCACCTGATGATTCCTATACGGATGAAACAGACTGTTGTGGTTTTTTGAGGTAAAACGAAAACTATATATATATATATATATATATATATATATATATATATATATATATATATATATATATATATATATATATATATATATATATATATATATATCAATTTATCTGAAGAGTGCCACATACTGTGGTACGAAACTATTTAGTAATAAAGATGCCTAGCCTAGTGGATTTTGTTGATTTGTTGTACCTTAATTTATATATATATATATATATATATATATATATATATATATATATATATATATATATATATATATATATATATATAAATCTCAAATGTTCCATGAGGATTGACAGCTATTTTATCTTCACATATGTCAGTGATAAATAAACCTTCAATTGCTGTTAGCCTGCTCAAACCAATTTAATATATATGAGGTACTGATCTTCTAGTGTTGAAATTTACAATTTAATTGTTCAGTGTCACTTTGTGAACGGTGAATTGTCTTAGCCGCAGCGGGTCTAAGTGGAGACTGTTTTCTAACAACTTGTGCAGCTTGGTTTCTACCCACAGCAAACTGAGTTGTGACTGGCTTTATTGGAGTCCATGTGGACTCAATACCTTGGATATAAAGATGTTTATTTTCATGTCTGATTTTCTCTCCAACATCTGAATGGTCAAATTGGACCCATATTATACCGGAAGGTTTATTTATTTGATTCGATTGTATCTTTTTAACAACATTACCAGCACCATTAGTCATGCCATCATCAGTACGTATATTTAATGCTATCTCAGTTCTTTCCCCAACTGACAATTGAAGGTTTGAAGCAATTTGCTTAGTTTTCCTAGGTATTTGACTCAAAATTTTATCTCGAAGTTGAGCAGAGTTAGCTCGTATAACACTGTCTATTGCTTTGATTGAAAACGTTTCACCAGTTGCTGCACTATTCACTCTTTCATTGAATTCATTTACCTTCTGATTTTCTATGAACTAGTGAGGCACATCCATGGGATCTTGGATGCTATTTTCTTTTATTAATCTTTCTTTTAGTTTCAAAATATCATCCTTGGTATGCCTTCCTTCCCAAAGTCTGTTTAGTATTTCAGCAAACACTTTGCTCTCCCTTTTTCTCATAATTTCTTCCAATCAAGTCAAACATATTGACGTTATCTTACCATTTATTAGGAGAAAGAACTGCATATTCTGAATTGTCTAGATTCTTAAATTCTTTAAAGATTGACATGCAGATAATGAAAGTACACTGTCTATCTACTGTGTTACCTTTAATATTGTAAGCTGCTTTACCAGTTTGTGCAAGCATTAATATTTTCACTTGATGGAAATCATCACCTGCTCTAGTATTATACTATACGTTATTGCTTTTTGATAAAGACACTTAGCGAGATGTGACTTGCCAACTTCTGCTAAGAAAACAGTAGAATGGATTGTCAGAAGTTTTAATAAGATGTAAAACATGGTAGAAAAATTATTTTTGTTCTTTTTTTTAATTTTTGTACCATTCCTCTGTAAACATCATCCTGTTCTTCATACAATACCAGCTGCTCAGTACTAGATGCAGCTGATGGAATTCTAAGATCACCAGATAGGTCGTAGATTTCATTGAATTTTGGATGAAGGTCTTGTGCACCTTCATCTTAATCTTGACGCTCAATGTTTTGTGTTCCTGGGGAAATCAGGTCATAGTTTTCATCATTAACTTCCACATTATTAAGTTGATTCTGAATTTCACTACACATAGCATAAAATTCCATTTGCTTCTCTATTATATATCTTTAACTTGGAAATAGTGCTCTTGGTAAGACAAATAGTTTCCAAAAAGGTCAGTTTTTTCATTCCTCCATGATGTGAACAGTATGCTTAGTTCACAGTAATGTTTCTCAGAATCAACCTCTTTGTTAAAACAAACACTTCGTATAACCATGGCTTTAGACCTTCTTTTATTTTTTGTTCACAATCATTTTCCTCATTGTCTCAAGACAGATATCAATATCTAGTTTACGAGATGGTTTGACATATCGCTTTCCGGTAGAATCATACCATGCAGTCCAATCAGCAAGAGATAGGTTTTCAAATTTGGCTAGTCGTTTTGTGCAACGGACAACTAAACCAGGCGCATAAACCTTATCAGAACCATCTTCCATATCATTAATTTCTTGCAATGGTTTTAGTAATTTAACTCCATCTTCAGGGGGTGAAGTATTTATAAATACTACTTGACGAGATGATTTCCTCATTGGAAGTTGCAATACTATGTGCACTGCTTCTTGCGCGCTTATTTCAACATTGTTTAAAAACTTGTTTCCAATGTCATACTAGAGTTTCCTCTTCTTGCTTCCTCACAAGCTGTTCTCAATAAGTCACTCATGCGCTTTTTTGAGCTTTGGATATGTATGATACAATGTACAATGTACAATGTACAATGTACATTGCACATGCACATGCACATGCATATACGGTATCTATTACAAATTGAATGTCCATATTTGCACGCCATGCACTGAGACATGCAGCGTTATAATTATTGACCCTGAACACATTCGGTTTTATTTTATTTTTAAGAATATAGTGGGTGCCTTGAGACTGGATCGAACAGCTAGCAAATAGGTTTGTTCTGTTAGTTCAAGATTTACCAGCAACTGGCCAAATGTAATGTCCTCACCCTCTTTCATATCATTCAGATGTTTCTCTTCTTTCCTTATGTTGGTCAAGTTAATTATTATCAACATCATTATCCGTTTATCCAATGGATACAGAATTTTTGTCGAGCTCATAGGTGGTTTCGGGTAATTGAAACGATCGACATTCACTTTTCGATTTCTTTCGACATGTGTGAGAATGACGATGAATTTGCCTGTTTACAAGTGCAAGCAAATCAGGATTGTCAGTTGGCTTTTCACATGTGATTATCTTATCGATGAATGAAACAAGATCACAATCAAAATCTTCACCGAAAGTAAGATAATTTTCTAGCCATATCAACATATGAATGTAAGGTGAACCTCTTTGCTGATATTCAACCCTGTAGAACCAGTCTGCAACTTTCCCCAGAGGTACTGTTTTACTTAAAAGAATGCTTTTTATAAGCTGGCTTATTTGATAATCAAAGTGTCTAGCATAAGTCATTGGATCACTCTGAAGTAGCCAGGTTTTATTTCCCCAATTGAGGTTTTCAAGTTCATTAGCAGTATATTCTTTATTATCTACAAGCTTACCAAGAATTTTGAGCAGATGAATCCATTGTGTTTCAGCAGAAGAGAAACTATAGAATAATGAAGCCGGTCCTAAGAACCTTATAATTGCAAAAATATGGGTTTTTTGCTTTTTCAAAATATGGAGGTGACTTCCTCACAGCTCTAAGAAATTTAAATCCTTGATCATGGTGAATTATGTTATTGATTGCTCCTGGTTGATTTAGTTGACCAGCAGTAATTGTACTACCATTTCCTCGACATTTTCTTAATGCAACTTGAGATTGCCCAAGTAATATTTTCATTTGCAATTTCTTAGTTTCAAAGAAAATATTTTCTACACACATTGCGGCCCTTTGGTTAGACCACCTTAATTAGGATTTGCAAATTTCACTATAATGAACATCAGTTAGTCTATTCGTGTTGTCAGGTCGGTTCTGACCAAGAAACACCCCGGGATATGCTAATTCTTCTGAATATTTGTCTCTAAATTCAAACTCAATTTTCCAAAAATATGTTTAAATAAATAAATAAATATACAGTACTTATATGTGTATTGCCCTCACCAGGTGCAACAGTTAAAATATACTGACGTAGTGACGTTCATTGTCAGACACAAAATCTGGAGCTGTTAACATAGTGTCAGTGACTCCACCAGGTATTTCTACCTCATATTCACTCCAGGGTTCTTTATCATCAGATATTTGCTGAGTTTTATTGCAATATGTATCACAATCCATGCTCTCTAGAGGTGTTACTGTCTGCTTTGTTTGATGAAACCTCTGAAATTTCATCATTATCACCACCCAAAAAATTGAATTGCCCTCAAACCAAGTGTCATTGAAACTTATACCTTCCTCTTTATAAAGATTGCCATTATTTGCATTACAGTGCCTTTTTTAAGGAATTTTCACGGGGGGGGGGGGCAAAACAGGAAAAAGCGGCAGAAACGAAAAAATGTGAGCCGTCGAGGTTTGGCGAACGCGCGACTGGCGCGAGTCTGAAGGAAAACTTTTAATTTACAACTCAGCTACCTACTTAAACAATAACTTCAACTCTTTGTAGCTATAATCGTACAGCTATAACCAGTGGTGTAGCCAAACCTTAATTTTGCAGGGGCGAACCTTACGCCGAAGGCGTGAGACCGTCTAGGATGGTCCGGGGTTCGGAAAATTTTGAAATCTAGGGTCCCTGAATTGCGATTTCATGCATTTTGGGGGTGAAATCTAGCAGAATTCCGAAGATTATAAAGTACATCGAAGACATGAATTTTTCCAGACATTTCTACTCGGAATTAAATAAATTGGAAAAGTCACCTTGAAAATAGGAGGAGGGGTCAGTGTCACCTTATTTCCTCTCTGTGATCCGGCCGGGGGGGGGCATCCCAATGTGATTTTGATCAGATATGTTGCATTTAAATCATTTTAGGTTCTATGAGACACCATTTCCGCATTCTCAAAATTGCGTTGCTTTTTCATACGATACAGAATAAATCTGAGAAGAAATATTCATGCTATGATGATGCATACATGTATTTAACAGTTAAAAATCTAAACTAAATTTATTCTTCTTGGAACCATATCTACAACTGTTTTAACTTTAACGAGATTTCACAAATCAAGTTCCTCCAGTATATCGTCTTTTTCCTCAGTCGAGACGTACTTAATCAGTTTCAGCATCGAGCATGTAACGTGTACCCCCTCCCCAATTTCTCTACGGATTTAGCCTTTCTGAGAGAATGGGTTTTTTTGGGGGGGGGGGCTCTTAATATAACTTTATACTTTTAAGAAAAAAGATTTGCAATAAAACCTCCCAAAACAAAACACAACGCCTGTGCGGAGGAGAGTGCTAGGAAATAGTCGCAAGGCTTGGAAAGCTAGCATTTTATCGGATTGTTTGCATGAAATCTATCGCTATTATGAAATACTCGGTGAAGAACAATATGAATTACACACAAAATGGCTGTGGAGGAGGCTACAGAAGGGCATAATCCCATTATCAAGTAAATCAACTGCAATTCTGACAGCAATCATGAGAAATTCTGCTTCGCACTTCGGGGGAAGAAATGGCTTTACTGGGTGGGGGGGGGATTCTTTCTCTGGGGGGCAATTGCCCCTCCCCAGATATATATTTAAAAAAGGCACTAATTTGCCAGCCATTTTGTGGCTGCTGCATGCTACTTTTTTTGGTCTTACATTGAACGACAATGCTGAACCTTTGTAATAAGGTTCACTTTAATGGTGCTGGTTTCATTTGGTAACCGTGGGAATATGCTAACTGTATTAGCAACATCTGCAGTAACATTCACAATGTTTCCATTAATTTTTAGTTGTTTACCTCTAGGAGCCCGTGCATTAAATTTTGAAATGCAAGTCTTCATTCAATATGGTAATGAATCTAATGATCTCACTAAAATAACGATGAAAAGAAAATTAAATGAGCACAAGAATACTGTAGCTATACACATATTTTATGTTAAAAAGATATAAAATTCATTAAAACTCACCTTCTTAAAGCTTTGGAGTCACAGCGAGACTGCTGTCAGCAAGATTTCTTCTGCCGCTATAGTAAGTAGCGACATTGACCCCTCGGCGGAAATCGAGGGGCAACCCCTCGGAAATCCAGGGGCAATCCAGTGGTGCTCTAGAGATCTAGTCAGCACTGAGTCTTATATATACATTCTATATATACAGTATATTAAATTATAACTTCTTGAACTCTTTATTAATAACTAAATTAAAAAGTATTAAAATATCAAATAAGTGACGCGAAAATAGGCTTATGGTCGCTAAAGTACGATTCTAAAACACCACTACTTTTTACTCTTTCTGGGATATTAGTGCATATGTGATCAACTTGTGTTTTACAGTCAGTTGTCACTTGGCTAATGAGCTGCACGTATTGCGTTTCTTCGATTAAATTATTATTTGCAAAGTGTATTTTTGTCGGATGAATTTTCAAAAGGGTTAACATTAAAATCACCAAGAATGATAACAGGAGTATTTTTTATTTCTATAAAAAAACGAGACATGATATAGTTTATTCGGCTTACATTTTTTATGTCAATCGAATATGCAATGTAAATATATAACATCATATTCCAACAGTCTGCATTTACAATCTAAATCGTTCTTACCATTTTCTACTTTAGTTTGAATAGCTTTGATTGAATAAGTGCCCGAAATACTAGCCAGCTTCGCAAAGCAATTATATTGGCTATTAGCGAAGCTTGGACTCAATGTTTGAAGTCTGCATGAAGTCCGAAGTCTGAAGTTCGAAGTCGGAAGTCCGAAGTCTGAAGTCCAAAGTGTTCCACAACTTTTTATACTTAGTTTATTTAGGCACTGGTATTTCGACAAGTTGTGATGTTGGTATCGCGACTTTAAATGACTCTGAACAACTTCACCAATTAAATTTCGATGAATAAAGATGATATAATTGTTCCCCTTAGAAAACAATTAAAAACGTATTGAAATCTTACGCGCGGCACTAAAGAATAATGGAGGTGCATTTTTTTGGACTCTTCTGTATAAAAAAACATACATTGATGCATCATGCATGGTTGTGAAATTATCAATTAAAAATCATTTAAAACTATTGTATCTTCATATTATAGTACCATATCGCACTTCAATCTACTTCAAATTAGTACGGTTTAACTTGGAGATTTTCGTTTTTTTAATAAAAATTCATTATTGTTTTACAGGTTTTAGGGGTATTTGAAATTCCAATCATCAGCTATAGTGCGTCAAGTTATGAATTGAATGATAAAACGCATTATCCATATTTTTCTCGCACTATACCATCAGACCTATCTCAAGCTCAAGCGATGGTTGAATTGCTTCAATATTTTAACTGGACATATGTGTCCGCAGTCTACACCGATGATTCCTATGGTGTACACGGGATCAAACTGTTGAAAAGTGAAGCCAAAAAACGCGGTGAGTTTAAATAAACTAATAAGTATAGGTAATCATGCGATGGCGAGTACAATTAGGGATAGTACGAGCTGTGATGTTTGGAAATGTTGCCAAAATTGGACGAGCCGCCGGGGCGAGTACTATTAATCCCTAATTGTACGAGCAACATTGTTCCTTATTAGCATGACAAAATTAGATACTTCTCAATGTCAACATCATATTCACTCGCTAAAACCCAGTCCTGCAAGACTTGCAACCAAATTTAAAATTTGGTGCTTTTGTTTGCATTTTCATTCGTAAATCTTAAACTCTCTAATGTAATTACCATTGACATTGTGTGTGCATGATCACACAATGATCAGAAGACTGTTTCGTAACTATATACAGTCGCAAACCGACAAACAACAAACAAGTAACTGTCAAACCTAATTTCCCATTAATTGTAATATTGTCTGGTTGTATTAACACAAAAACATTGTTTTAAAAAATGTGCATCATCCTGATGTATTTACAGTATAAAATGACTTAGTCGAAAGCTAGACAATATTAAAATGTTCATTTTCGGAATTACCCTTTTTTTGAATTTCATTAAAATACTCCGTTTTTTCCATAGTCTCCTCATTTGGTATGTATATATATATATATATATATATATATATATATATATATATATATATATATATATATATATATATATATATATATATATATATATATATATATGACGAAAAATGCTAAAATATATATATATATATATATACGCCAAAATGAGGCTTTAGACATGAAAAGGAGGTAGAAGGCCCCGAAAAGACCAATTTTCGAAAACAGCGCATTTGAAATGACTAAATTTACTGATTACTCTTCTCAAAGATACTTTTTTTCATTCAGGGATATGTTTTGCCACTGAAATACAACTACCAGTGATTTATAACGAAGCTACGTACCGTGAAAAAATTGGTCAACTGGCAAATCTTAATAGAACTGACGTCATCACATTGTTTTGCATTGGTGCAGCAATCATGCCCATGCTAAACATAATGGCGGGTATAATAAAAAACTTTGATCAAATCCACTTATTTGGCTCAGAGGCTATGGGCAACTCTTGGCTTTTAGATAACATTGCTCAGATAAAAACAGGATTTGTGTATACCCGGCTGATAAGTAACAACATACCAGACTACCAAAACTACCTGGAAAATTTAAGAGTCGAAAATATAAATTCGAACATGGCGGCGTTGATTAAGCTTTCCTATGAGCAAATCATGAATTGTACTTTCAAAAATGGTATCAAGAACGTGCAAAGATGCAATTCAAGTCAGACATTTGGAACTTCGTTATTGCCAGGTTACTCGTTCTACGTCAGTGATAGAGTTATAGATGCTGTATACGTTTTTGCGCGTGGTCTTCACCAAGTACTGAAAGCTACATGCCCAAGTCTGTCCAACTGTGAGCAAACCACCAAAATATCTGGCTCATTATTACTCGACACTATCCGTAATTCGAGTTTTCCAAGCGTTGATGGCCGGAGAGTTGATATAAATAGTGAAGGTGAGGTGAAAGGAGGATATACATTTCATTACGTCATACCAGGAAACAAGATTGGTACATGGCAGAATATTAATATTGGTAGTTGGCTAGGTCGGCTGAAAATGAATGCCAGTTCAATTTCTGTCTTGAAGTCAATCTCTGTTAAAGCACAATGTTCTGAGCCGTGTAAAGACAACAAAATTAAACAACGCATCCATGATAAACCAGTTTGTTGTTGGACATGCGTGGAATGTCCGGCTGGTTCCATTGCTATTAACGAAACAACTTGTTATCCATGTGGGCAGGGATATTTGGCAAACAAACAAACAAGATGTATCAAAATTCATGAAATTTTCTACAGTTTGGACAAAAGAATCTCAAAGTTTCTGGTTATTCCGCCTCTAGTACTATCTGTACTGGGAATGGTTTGTCTTCTTTTCACTCTGTATATATTCATCAAGTTTAATGATAATCCATTGGTAAAAGCATCTGGTCGTGAATTGTGCTATTTATTACTAACTGGACTGTTGCTATCATTCCTTTTCCCTATTGTTTGTATCTGTAGGCCATCACGCTTCAAATGTCAGACGCAATTTATTCTTGACAGTCTTCCCCTCACAATATCTCTTGTTCCAATTGCGATGAAAACTAACCGCGTCGTTCGTATTTTTGACCCAACACGCAGAATCACAAATCGACCTTCATTCACGCGTCCACTACCTCAAATAATTTTATCCATCCTGTTGATCAGCATCCAAATTGTCCTCCTGCTTGCATTGGTTATCATGCAGTTTCCCAAGGAGAAAATTGTTTATTTCTCATCGACAGAAGTGCATCTTGTTTGCAGCACAACGCAGACCCAGATCCTTTTTGCACACATGTATAACTCAATCCTGATAATAATTTGTACTTACTATGGTTTTAGAGTAAGGAATACACCTAGTAAATTTAACGAAGCCAAATGCATTGCATTTGCAATGTACGCATTATGTGTGATGATCGTTGCATTTTTCGTTGTGTTCGTGGTTGCTGCAACTGGAAGTTCAAATGAGATCCTTCAACAGGCTATACAATCCTACCGTGTTGTGCTATTAGCCATGGTCATTTTATTTTGTTTCTTCGCACCCAAAGTTTATATCGTCCTGTTTCCACGTAAAATTCTCTTTAATGAAGAAAGCACAGCCGTCTGTAATTCACAGACAGACCAAGTTCTCGTGAGGTAAGCACTGGATAGCTTTAGCAAGCGACGTTTTTTATGGACTGAATTAAAAACTACGTTTGTGTCAGTTTGTGGTAATCTTCAACACATATTGACAAAACATAAGTTTTTTATAGATTTTTTGCTTCCTTACACAAGCACTATGATGCAAAATGCCGCCAATATTAGTTATACTAATTTCGGGGTGACGTCCGTGTTGAGAAAAATGTTACTTGCTTAAGTTCACTATATAATACATAATAGTGATAACTGAACTGAATCAGGATAACCCACGAGAATTGTACAACGTATCGCATCATACGCCCGTATTCTAAAAGCTCACTCACACTTACACTAAATGAGTGGAGGTTCAATATGAGCTTCTCTCGAGTCCCATTGCTGTTTTTGAATAGCTAGAGGGCCAGTGTCATACATTACTACGTGACTACTCACCCTCCAGCTATTCAAAAACAGCATTGACACTCAAGAGAAGCTCATATTGAACCTCCACTCGTTGAGTGTGAGTGAGCTTTTAGAATACGGGCGATAGTCTCAGTGCCATCACAATTTCCTCTGCATAAACTCGTGGTATAAAGCTAGTCGTGGTATAAAGCTAGTCGTGCATGGTATAAAGCAGGGCGGGCAGGGTAAAATATTCGTGAAGAAGGTTTCCATCTTCCTGTCGCTCCCCGCGCCGGCTTCTTCTAGTCTGCCTAGCCTGTCGAGTTATTAAAAAAATAGGTACGCAGTGCGTACATGTTGCATGCCATCTGAAACCTTAAGGCTGATTTCCATTCAGTGCAAAATGTCGCGAGATCAACTTTTTGCGATCACTTTCTTTTGAAATGCGTTTAGTCAACCTCATCCGTCGTTGCGTTTGATTCCTTCCTCTTGTCCAATGTATGCCATATAACAAATAAGGTGGACGAATTAACTGCTGTTGTATCGATCTATGACCCATCCGTGGTAATGATAACTGAATCTTGGCTAAGTGATGATATCGGTGATTCCTCGGTTAAGATCGGTAATAAATACAACATATTTCGTCGCGATAGAAAGTCTCCTGGCGGTGGAGTGATCGCCTACGTGAATAATTGTTTACCAGCAGAGCGTATGACTTACCTCGAAGAAGAAAACAAAGAAGTGATATGGTTGTTGTTAAAACCCCCCCAGAACCCCTAGACCGTACAGTACAATTGTTGCTGCTGTTGTGTACTACCCTCCTGGTCAATCCGCCGAACAAGCAATCGATATGAATGAATACTTAACTACTTGTATAGATAATCTCTTGCGCGAACGTCCTTCATCTGGAATTGTTATAGCTGGGGACTTCAATCAACTAAAATTAGAGAACTATGTAACATATTTCATTTAAAAAGATCTGTAAATAAACCGACTAGAGAACACAACATTCTTGATCAAATCCTTACAAATATGCTCCCTCTCTTTGACACTGTTAGCCATCTCCCCTTAATCGGACGCTCCGACCACCAATGTCTTCTAATCAAGCCCATTAAAAGACAGAAAACTCCGGTTACGTAAAAAAAAATTAGATTGATGAAACGAGCAAATTTAAATGACCTCTCCCTGAATATGGCTTCTGAAGATTGGACTACTGTATATTCAGCACTGGATGTGGATGAGAAAGTATCCATTATAATCAAGATCTTGACGAGTTCTTACCTGAAAAAAACCAGCAGAGTACATCACTCTGATAAACCGTGGATCACTGGTAATATTAAAATGCAAATCAAAGCTCGTCAGAAAGCCTTTTTTCGTGGTGATCAGCCAAGATACAAACAACTATGCGAGAAAGTGGTAAATCTTATAGCTAAAGATAAAGCCACCTACTATCGGTCCAAACCCTTCTGGTTATGGATTAAAAGTTTCCTTTCCGGAAGAGTTCAACAAGTAAATCTCAATGGTACCTTATCATCCATTGCAACATGCCCGGCCGGAGTCCCGAAAGACTCTGTAATATCCCCCATTCTTTTTAATACCTACATTGATCGATGATTTGGAGGACGCCTTACCAGAACAACTAAAAGTCAGTACGAATAAGTATGCAGATGACTGCACACAACACCAAATAGTGAGCGTAGATTCTAATAGTAATTTACAACAATGAAGTAAATAACTGGGCGGTGTTAAATAAAATGGCAATTAATGCTAAAAAAACTAAGGACATGTGGATCTCTTTCACGGATGCTATACCTGAACCACCACGTCTTCGTATTGGAAATGAGTTAATAGAAAGGGTCAACGCTTTTAAATTACTTGGCGTGTCGTTCCAAAATAATCTAAAATGGAACGCACATGTTGAAAATATTACACGTAAAGCAAATAAACGCCTTTACCATCTTAGAGAATGCAGGAAATCGCAGTTACCAGCTGAAGTCGGTATTATTACCTATCAATCCAAAATAAGACCAATTCTCGAGTATGCATCACCTGTCTGGGCGGGAGTCCCTAATTACCTGCGAGATGAAATAGAGCGGGTTCAATCCAGGAGCTTAAGAATCCTTGGCCTGGAAAAAGATTACCTACCACCGTTGAACGAAAGAAGGGAAGAGGCAACTAGTCGAGAAGTTGATAGGTTTATGAACGATCCAAACCATCCCTGTCGCAGTGTTTTGCCAAAATTATTTAACAATCAGTGCAATTTAAGGAACATTGACCGGAATCGCAATATATCATTCTTCTCAGGAACTGAAAGGCATAAACATTCTTTTTCAGGAAGAGCTTGTAAATATGTATAAATAGTTTTAACTTATTAGAAGAACTTATTAGATTAAAGAACTTGTTAGTTTTAACTTCTTAGTTAGTTTTCAGTAAATTATCTTACAACAATTTGTAATATAAAGACATATCCACAGCATATATACTTTCTTAAACAAGTAATTGTAAGTCCATTGTACTTTTTTATCTTAAGATGGATGAATAAAGCTACTATTATTATTTCAAAAGTGATCGCAAAATGTTGATCGCGCGACATTTTGCACTGAATGGGAATCCGCCTTTATGGTACGCAAGCGCTTATAAATCTTGGTACAACTGGCTTGAAACTTAAAATATTGCAATAAGTTTAATATCAATATATTTATTGAAAAATAGCTATAATAACATGTTGGCCAAGGTTTTATCACTGATTGAGTATTTGAAGTAAATAATGTTATTTCCTACAAATTTAGCTTTATTGTGGCTTTTTGAATGTATAAAAACCCGTGGAAACGGTGAATTACTATAACAGATTGAAAATAATTAAACTATGATCTCGACTAGTAATATATTCCCACTGCTCGCTTTCCCCGCACAATACCTTTGATTGAGGGAATTCAGATTGGAGATAAATAATTTTCAGTGAAAGGTAGAGTGCGGCGAAGCTAGGTCCGGAAGTGTCGCAGCCGAGGGGAGCTGGGTGTTTCCCAAAAAAATTCAGCGCCGTCCTTCCTTTTCGGTGGCAAATCCGCAAATGCTCAAAAGATACCGATTCTGTGCTACTTTTATACTGTCTGGTAGCCCACGTGCAGGCCCAAGGGAAGAATAGTGGGCCTGCAAGCAAGGCCCGGTGTTTTGTACTTTCCGCGTTCGCCCACGAACGCGGCATTCTGATTGGCTGTTTGCTGTTGGATTATATAATTAGATCAGTGATTCATCACAAAGGCTCTCGATAAGCTTAAAATTCGAAAATTGATCACTTTTTTCGATTAAAAATGGAACAAGAACAGACTGTTTATTGTTTACTTGAAGGAAGAGATATTTTTGCCGTTATGCCAATGGGGATTGCTTGTCGTGAAGTGTTGGAATAGCAACATTACGACTGGGGTAAACTATAGTAACCTTTACTTGAGATTCATTAATTTCAAACAGACTTGATACGTTATATGTTCCTCAAGAAAATTATCTTTTGGTTGATGTTGACTCTGTTCTTGCACAGAAGGAAACAGCGCTTTTCGTGGTGAAGATTTAGAGGCAGTTGCATGTAAGCCTATTCGAAACACTGCGATTTGCAAGGCTTCGCTTAGAGAGCGAAACAGGAGACGGTAATTGCCGTTCGAAACGAAACGATCTGGACTCTGAACGCTTTCTTCTTTTGTAGAGTTCTTTACCAAATGAAATAACTGAAATAAATTTCGTACTTTCCGCCGCCAACAAGAATTGCACACACGATCTGATACGTGAGACAATTTATTTATAACAATGGCGACAGCGAAGCACACATTAATGCTAATGTGGTCGCAAGACTTCCTCTACACCTCCCCTGAAAATCCGGCCTTGATGCAAATAAATCACCACAGCTAGAAAGAGTAAATATTTGCAAAGTTTGGTTGCAAAATATTGTAAAATACGGAAATATATAGCCTTGCAAAGTTTGCAAATTTTGTATACTTTTGTATTGCATGCGAAAATTGCAATACAAAAGTATACAAAATTTGCAAACTTTGGAAGGCTATATTTTCTACATTCTACAACATTTCGCAACCAAGCATTACTTATCTTAGTATGCCCTTTCCGGGAATATACTTTTTTCGCTAAGATAGAAAATTAATCTAAAATGGGAATTGTCCAGTGGCGTGCTGGCAGCCACGGCCCCCCCTGCTGGCAATTCTTGGGGGGGGGGCGCAAAAATGAAAATGGGGCGCCGAATTTTGAAAGTGGGTGGGAAAAAACATATTCTCGAAAAAATATGGTTACTTCCGCCAAGAAAACATATTATGGTTACTTCGCCGCCAATTATAAAATAGACTAAGCGCATAGGCGACATATATTAAATTACAGACTATTTTGCCTAACCGTATTTGCTACCTCACAGCTCATACGAAATCGTTCATATTATATAAAAACATGATCAGTGATCACAGGCAATGTCTCATTCCCGGAATATTGGTCAGGTTTCGATCGAAGCGATCACGGAAATTATGCCCTTTTTTGCTGGTATTATGCCCTTATAATATGCCCTTTATTATGCTTCACGAATCACGAGGGCGGCGCAAATTAGATAGTTGAAGTTATGATAACTGATGTAAAGTTGTGTACAAAATTTAGTTGTTTGCACAAGAAGCATGAGTAATGTAAGTAATGAAATAATGCTGAAACATGCCCTTTGGGCAGCCAGGCAAAGAAACATTAAAATGCATATGCGTGGGGTGCGTGTGTTATTGTATAAAAGAGCTTTAAGTTGTAAATGTGCTCAGAACAGCAGATCAGTAGAGAACAGAATTGGGATTAAATTAATCGCTGGAAGTAGCTGGCATTGCATAATTTAAGTACTACTACTAAATTCTAACCAAATTGCAATTTCGACACGTTATAATGCCGTTTCCTGACCATCAGATTTCTGTCAAATCTTCCCCCAAAGTCCAGGAAATGGCATTTCAGAGACTCTAAATTCAAAAATTTTCCTGGGGGCATACCCCCGGACCCCCCTAGACAAACCTCGCACCTGCGGCACTCGGCTCGTGCCTTCGGCCCTGGTTTATCAAGTGTAACATTATAGGGGCGCATATTGGTTGACAGCCCACTGGCCCCTCCAGAAAAATAGTACCCAGCACGCCACTGGAATTGTCTATTGGTTCCCATTATCTATTTTTGTTTCTATAAATAAAGAGCTAGAGTTTTTGTTTCTCTAAATAAAGATAAAGAGCTAGGGGGGACAAAAGTTATGTTCTTGTTTTGGCTGTTGGGGAGGGGGTGGCTTTGAAAATTTTACTTGACTTAAGAGGGGGCCAACGAAAAAATATTATAACTGTAGATTTTCTCCTCAGTCTCCCCCTGTACAATAAATAATGAGCAGTCCCTTATCTGCTTGCAAAATTTGCGGTGGTCGCAAGGCGATGTGTAATATAAATGCCGTTGTAACAAATTGTACGTGATACCAAAGAAAACTTAATAGGCTCGAAACTCGCGGGGGAAGACCCACTTAAATTCGGTAGACAACATACTGATACCTGATTCCAAGTACAGCCGGTTAAGGAGGACGATTAATTCACATCATGCTCGACATACCATGATAAGTCAAATTGTATGGTGAGCGTAACGTTATCGTGCTTCTGTATAAGCAAGGCATTTCGCTAAATTCCCAAGGCCGGGCTCGGCTGCGACACGTGTGACTTGGATGACCAAAAAAATTCAGCGCCGTCCTTCCTTTTCGGTTGCAAATCCGCAAATGCTCAAAAGATACCGATTCTGTGTTACTTTTATACTGTCTGAGAATCACGTGGTGTATATAGATGACTAACTGATCATCTCATGCATAAATATTCAAAGTAGATGGTATTGTGAGAGAAAATGCCCAGTGAGAATATGTCTATGATTGAAATTATCGAAGTAGAATGCTATTTATTAAATTTCAAGGGTATTAAAATGAGAATTTTGTTTGATATTTTTAATATATTTCACGTTGGTTGCAAAATGAACTGTAGTTTTGAAGTTTTGGACACAATATAATCAGTACGAGCACAATGGCTTCGTTTCAATTTGAGCATATAAGAAATGGGTATTTTGATAGCCTTGCCTTTTACGATATATATTAAAATAATGCCTGATAATTGAATTAATAAATAATCAGTGCGAGCACAACAGCTCCAAAATAACAACAAATAACAGAATATATATATAAGGTAAATTAAAAGCAGCAAAGCCTCGACTGCTCTATTTTTGTAAGGCGCTAAATTACGTAATTTTTCGGCAAACAATCAATATTTCTTTGCATTTCCTCGACGAAAGGTGCTTCACCAGTGCTCTCACAATCAAATTTTCGAATTCCTTAGAAAAAGCTCGAAAATTCCTCAGATTTCCTTAAAATTCCTTAAAACCTTGTTTCTAAGCACTAAAAACCACAAAATTTTGCTAAAAACTGAAAACATTTAATTAAAAAAATGCTTAAAAAATCCTTAAAAGTCTTCAAAATTCCTATTTTTAAGGACAATTCGTGAGAGCACTGTAATTCACATCACATGAAAATGCTCGTCGGAGAAACACGGTATTTGTCGTATTTAACGTATTATCTGTCACGTGATTTACCACCGCCGCTACACTACGACAGAAAATTTGGAGCTACACACGTAAAAATCTCACATCTTGTAACAAGTTTGTCAACAAGCCGTCAACAAGTTGTCTTCGCACTGCTTGTCACAAGTTGTCAACAAGTTTGGAACAAGCTGTTTACAATTTGTAACAACCTTGTTGATATCATCAGACTTGTTGCAAGGTTGTTCTGACAAATCCGTTACATGCTTGCTATAACAAGATTGTTACAACCTTGTGTTGACAACTTTGTAACATCCTTGTTATATCATGGCTGTAACAAACTTGTTAGCACAGTCTTGTAACAAGGCTGATAATGCCATCAAGCTTGTTACAAGTTGTTAACAGCTTGTTTCAAACTTGTTACAACAAACTGGGAACAAGCAGTGCGAACACAACTTGTTGACAGCTTGTGAACAGACTTGTAACAGCTTGTTTGCAGACTTTTACGTGTGTATATGAAAGTTGCATGCCATATATGGGCATGCAACAAAAACAATTACAGCTTTCTCCGTCAGTTCGTGACAGCGAATTTAGATAAAAAATCACCTTCTTAATTGTTTTTAATTCGTATAAATTCTGGTTAGGTATTTGTTTATATATGAACTAGTGACAATGTTTTGTTTCATGTTAAATTACAGTTATTTATTCAGTTTAATATTGGAACGGGAAATTACTGTGAAAGTTGTACTGAAGTATAAATAATTCAATGTTTCATTTTATAGAACGTCTGTATGCAAGGCAACACAAACAAAGCAAAGTTCACAAATATCTAATGAAATGAGGTTCCGTAAGAACCGACAAGGTAATGACAGCAGATGCACAAATTTTGTGATTTCCAGCGAATTCTGTGCGGCTCGATGTTTTCCATTTATTAAGGAATGCAACACAGAATAACTGTGATGTTTGCAAAGTTTCTCTGAAAGTAAATGTTTAGAACTTCGTGAATACCCAGAGGGGGGCAAGGGTATTTTCGTGACTCGTGATTAGCAATTATTTGTGGTTCGTGATTCGTGATTCAAAGAAATATCATTCCGTGAATCGTGATTAATATGCGTGCCGTGAATCGTGAAGAGCTAAAAGGCTAGCTATGGTCTTGAATTTACGAATATTTTACCCTAACTTGTGAATGTTTACGTTTAAAACTCGGCCCAAATGTAATATTATGGGTAAAAATTTATAAATTTTCTTCCCGCGGTTGTCTTTCTTGAAGTTTCTTCGTTTCATCGGTAAACGTCGTTATCGTATACCTTCGTACCTCTTCGTAAACTTCGTGAACCATCGTACGATGCTTGTAATGCCTCGCAATGATTTCCATTGTCTTTTAAACAGCTCTAATGTTAAAGTCAGTATGTGTTAAATGGTTTCAGACTTTGTTACGCTTCTGTGTTTCTAAAAATCGTGAAAATGAAATTTTGTTTTTCGTGACTCGTGAAATCGAAAAATGATCTTTGTGATTTCGTGACGAGACCCCCTGCCCCCCTCTACCCATGACAGACTTTCTGCGTTCTCTGAAACGAACTTTCAGTTTAATTTTGGAATTAAATAGCAGAGAAAGTTGTCATTTTATATGTGGGAGGAAATCTCAGTTTATTTCCGCGTGATTAATTAATCTTCCTTGCAACCATCAACATTCAATATATTTCTTGCTCTTCTTTAGATCGAAAACGATGGACATTGTGAAGTGCAAGAATCCAAATCATTGAAGTCCACCTTATCACAACCCGCACACCCGATTACATATATTTACACGAACTTACGGTTTCAGCTCAACAGCTGGCCTCTGTAGCTCAGTTGGTTAGAGCGCTGCACCGGAATCTCAGGGCCGTAGGTTCAATTCCTACCAGAGGACCTTGTGCTGCATTTTTCGCAGTCGTTCCTGGTTAGGTCTTAAAATGTATATATACTCACTTGGATCACAAACCCTAACATTCTAATATTAATTCCACCAAGTGAAGTGCAAGAATCCAAATCATTGAAGTCCACCTAGATACCAGCAAGCTGACTAAAAGTATGGATAGACGTTTTCCTTATACACCTGGGTCTTCCAATAATGCATTTTAGGGTGGTGTTAAGCTTGGTACTCCCACTCGATATTGTAGCGGACCTAAACATCGTCGATGAAATTTTGGTGAACTATCAATAAACTGACACGACTACTCGCGAAACAAATGTTAAAAATAGGTACGCACGCGTACATGTATCTGCAAAAAACTTAGATTCACATTTTGTATTTTCTTGACAGGAACTGAATAATGAAGATGGCATGGAACAATTGAAAAATTCATCACTTATTATAAATATAATAGCAAATAAGATTTTGAAGTCAAACATAATACACATCTAAAAGGCTGTGTATTATGTTTGACTTTAACTAAATCTTATCACAATATGATTATGATCGTAACAGATAATTAAGCAGTCAGGAAATAAAAACTTCATGCAATCAAACAATATTACATTTGCACAAAATAAAAAAATTTAAAATTACCACGAGTATACAGTCATTATATAGTGTATATTATATACTGTACAGTAGAAGAAGGTTTTCAATTAAAAATAGATGTTTAATTTAATGATATTAGATTCTAGTATTGAATAAAATAATGAGATCTGGTTTTCATACAAATCTGCTATAAATTCCACTTGCAAACTAGTGATATTTCCATAACTGTAACAAAGGTTTCGTTAGGTCAACTAAGTTGTGACGTCATTGTTGATACACAAAGTGGGATAACACAGTGATATGAATTACATTATGATTTTTCTCTACACGATAAAATTTTCCATGAATCGTACCAATCATATATTGTTTTATTTATATAAGCTTATTCTTATTTCATAGTGAAACTGTATAATCATAAAAACACTGTCTGAGCCTGTAATATTTATGAATTAGTTGGAAAAATAGTTTTCGTCATGCGCAATATCTTTGTAAGTGCGTAAGTACGTCACTTCCGTCACCATGTTTTGCGGTGCACGTTGAAACAAAATAAGCCAAAATTATAGTCCCAAAAATTTCGGTTTATAGCCGTTTCTTACAATGTCCTTGTACAGGTATCCTAAGTGTATGATATCTAAACCGGCACACGAAAAAAAAGGTTTTGGTTCAAAAACACGCCAGTTATATCCATTCGAAAATTTCACGGTCGGGGGTGTCTGGTTTCATCCCTTTCTATTATTTGTACCATAGATATAGGAGAACTAGATTGCTGACTGTAATGTATTCTATTACGCACGCGACGCGCCAACATGAGCATTCAAAATGGCGGCTCAACCGGTCAAAAATCATAGAGCGAGATAGGGAAAAACCATGTTTTTCGCATTTTACGCCTGCCTACTGTTTCCGATCCCGTTCAACCACCTTTTTGGGGGAAGAACTAACTGGTGTGAAGGTTTTGGATGAATATTTGTACAATTTAAGTTGAATAAAGACGAAATAATCGATCGCTAAATGTTTTCTGAAAATTATCACATGGTCGGTTGAGCAGTTCGAGACATTTTATTGCAGAAATTAAAGGTTTTGGTTCTTTGGGTGCTTTTTTTCTCGAGGATCTCGGTTGGGATATATAACAGGGAATAATATTGTGAAGTATTTTGAAGTTTAAAACCTATTTTGCTTGATTTACCTGGTCTGCTGGTGTGAAAACTATGATGCTCTGTTTACAAGTGTTTTAGTGTGACTTTTATGACCTTGCTGCTGCAGATGTCAAGGGATCTCAAGTCTATATAGCCTGGACAGTGAAATGTGATGAATCAAACAGGATTTTAAAGAGAACTAGTGACAGCAAACGTTTTCAAAGGAAACTATTTTGAAGAAACTGGCTAATTTGTCTAGTATGCATCAAAAACCTTCACAGTATATCTAGTTCTCTCCAAGAAACCTGATTGATTCATCATTGATATAAATCAAAAATAGATGGGACAGCATATTCTTTCAGCTATTTTTTGGATTGGCTTTTTACTAATTGCTTTCCCTTACTAACCCAGCAGTAAGCACTCTCCCCTTGACAAGTAAAATTATCTGGTGTTAGAGTAAAATAATAAAGTAGGGTGCAACTCAATGGGTTAACCGGACCCATGGCCAGTTAACCCATTACGTACCAACACTCTCCCCTTGACAAGTAAAATCATCTGCCGTAATGCTGTTAGACAAAATAAAATAGTAAAGTAGGGCACATCAGGGCACAATGCAACTTAATGGGTTAATATAGTTGTTGGGTGTAAGTTGTTTCTCACACAATACTGAATATTTGGTTGGCATCCAGTCTGCCCATTTCATTGCTGTTATCCAACTTTTTAGCCGGCTGGGATTGGTTATAGGAAATCTAAATAGTGTGAAGGGAAATATGTATTTTTGGTTCACTGATGTGAACAAAACTCAATTTTTTTAACCTTCAACAGGCAAGGACCTCTATGAAAGTTATTGTCAACATGCATATAATATATATATAGACTCCTAACACAGACACCAAAACAAGAAGTTCTTTTGGTCTAATGTTCTTTTACTAAAACTGTAAACAGTTTTATATTGTAGGCAACAAGCTCAAAACTACATTTGGTGTCATCATTGTATTTACAAAACAAATTGTTTTTATGCTATTAAAAGCTGTCTTATTTTAATAGTCTTGTACTATTCTGTTTATATGAAGTATGTTATAGTGTACAAATATACGATGTGTGTTTCATACTTAGACTTACTTATGGAAGGACAAGCGAATACCATCTTTTAAACCCCACGTCTGGCCTTGCAGTTACACTCAGCACACAAAACAGGCCGAGATTCAAGGCATTCTTTTCAATAGAAAAACAGATTTTTTAGAATAGAATGCCCCAGAATTTTCAGATGAAAATACTGTATTTTGGTCGAAATAACAATGAAAGAACAAAATAAATAATAGTAACTTTTGGAATAGTCAGATATACGTTGCATTACTGTAGAAAAACTGGTAAAAGACTCAAGGAATACACAGGAAAAGAAACCAGGCTGGCAGTTTCGCGCCATTTTCGTCTTTGCCCATTCTTGCCCGGTCGAATTTTAAACTGTAAATCGTACTAATTATAACAAATATACATCCAAAACTTTCACACCAGTTAGCTCTTCCAAAAAAAAGGTGGTTCAACGGGATCGGAAACAGTAGGACGACGTAAAATGCAAAAAACATGGTTTTTCCCTATCTCGCTCTATGATTTTTGACCGGTTGAGCCGCCATCTTGGATTTTCAAATTTGGCGCGCCTCTTCAGCCGACTCAGCAATCTAGTTCTCCTATATCTATGATTTGTACGTGTAAACAAAGTCATCTTTCTAGTATGAGCCCACGCTACTATGGTCAGTCCGTGTAATACAATGTTTGAATTACATGAAGTAGTAGGCATGATATTATCGAAAAAATTTTAAAAAATCAACATAATTTTCATCGTGATGAAACCTGGATGAAACTATATTTATTTATACTTTATACTTAATTTAGAAATGGTAAATACATTGCAGCCATGAGCTGAATTGCGTATTATACTTACAATTAAAAATTATTAAAAATTAGAGTTTTGAAATATATCAAAGTATTATAATTAATTAACTAAATTGTCAAAAGTGTCTGTTTATAATAAGCATGCAAAAGTTATTAAGAATATAAAATAGGTAAATGAAGAGAAAAACCTATTCAGTTTTGCTACTTGATGCCATAATAAAACTGGAACGTCAAAAGATCTAATAGATCTCAGGTCGTGGATGGAGTTATGGAACGTCAAAAGATCTAATAGATCTCAGGTCGTTGATGGAGTTATGCCTTGGCGGCAAGAGGTAATGTAGACTGTGATTAGAATCTTTGATAATTGCATTAAACAATTTCTTGCAGCCGTTTTGATGGTGAGTTGAAAGATGTTCAATTCCTCTGAGATTTAAAGCTTCCTCATATTTCAAATGGGGATAAATAATTCCAAATACGCGTTTCTGGACTCGTTCCAAATCTTGACTTAAATACTTGGGTAGGCTGTAGTGGAAAACCGGGACAGCATAGTCCAACACAGATCTTATGCAGGTTATGTAAAATGTGATTAGTTCTTGAATTGGGATTTTTGCTCTCTTAAGTTGAATAAGGAAATATATCCTTTTGGAGGCTTTCTTGACTAATTCAGTGATATGTTTATTCTACGTAAGGTTGTTGCTAATGTTAAGACCAAGCACTTTAAAATCGGATACAACTTCTATGATTTGATTCTCAATTGAAATTGGGTTAAGCTCGGGTTGATTCCGTGGAAAAGAAATTCGTATCTCCTTACATTTATCAGCATTTAATTGCATTCTATTGATATTGGACCAATCTAAAATTTCATTTGCAATCAGTTGAGCTTCACTGTGCTCGCCTTGCAATACGACTTCCGACGCCGTAGTATCG
>CACRXK020006880.1:0-22120 GCA_902702795.2 Paramuricea clavata | reverse complement strand
TTACCACGAGGATTTAGGACCAGTGGCGTCATTCTGGCGTCAGCAAACGTGAAAATCCGCCATGTTTTTGGCGACACTCTTTGATGCCGAGCACTTCCTCCAGATATATTATAGCTCAGTGTTTTCACCGAGTGAACTCCACTGAGCTATAATATATCTGGAGGAAGTGCTCGGCATCAAAGAGTGTCGCCAAAAACATGGCCATGGCGAATTTTCACGTTTGCTGACGCCAGAATGACGCCACTGGTCCTAAATCCTCGTGGTAATTACCACTGACCAACCGCGATCCTCAGCTTCAGACGACGATTTCACCCCCCTGGTTTTTGCACAAACTCTGCTGAAAGTTTATGTAAAAAACATCAAGAAAAAATGCCGAGTTTTTGCATGGCTTCATAATGCCACAATTCTTTAATATCAAGAAGAAACACTTCTTTTTACCGGTAAGATGTATTAAACTCTTTTTCTGTGCTTCATTTGTACTAAATACCGTTTTTTAATTAAAAGAAAAAATTGGATACGAAATTTACGAAAAACGACGCTGTACAGCAGCTGGTATTTTTCGGCAATTGATAAAACTAGAATAGTGAAGCGAATAGTGCGAATAGTCGACGAATAGTGCGAATAGTCCGCGAATAGTCGACGAATAGTGCGAATAGTCCGCGAATAGTCGACGAATAGTCCGCGAATAGTCGACGAATAGTACGAATAGTCGACGAATAGTGCAATAGAGACTTTGCAAGGCTTTCCACCGTGCTGTAGAACTAAATTTACCGAAGCGGGGGGTGGGGCTCTATTGACAAACATGAAATCGTGAAAACATTCGTTGATGTCAATGACGTCATACGTAATCGGTAAAAATTACGGGACACTGAGTTTTAACAAATATTTAACAGAAAGTAGAATGACAATCAGTGGCGCCGTGGAACCCATGTTTCTTTTTTTTTGGGGGGGGGGGCAAGGGCAGTACTTTTCCGACAAACCGAAAAATTTTTCCGACAAACCAAAAAGTTTTCCAGACGACAACATTTTAAATCTTCACCCCCCCCGTCGACAACTTTGACAATTTCCGACAGTCTTGACAATTTTCCGGCAATTTCCGGCAGCATTGGCAATTTTACGACGGGTGTCAACAATAGGGGAGGGCCATGCCCCCCCCCCCTGCTCCCCCCGGCCACGGCGCCACTGATGACAATCACTAGACGTATGACGTCATTGACGTACGTCGACGAATGTTTTCACGATTTCATGTTTGTCAACAGAGCCCCCCCCCGGTAAATGTAGTTCTACAGCACTGCTGCAAAGCCTTGCAAAGTCTCTATTGCACTATTCGTACTATTCGTCGCCTATTCGTGGACTATTCGTACTATTCGTCGACTATTCGCGGACTATTCGTACTATTCGTCGACTATTCGCGGACTATTCGCACTATTCGTCGACTATTCGCGGACTATTCGCACTATTCGTCGACTATTCGCGGACTATTCGCACTATTCGTCGACTATTCGCGGACTATTCGCACTATTCGTCGACTATTCGCGGACTATTCGTACTATTCGTCGACTATTCGCACTATTCGCTTCACTATTCTAGTTTTATCAATTGCCGGTATTTTTCTGCCTTTTATCACTTTTCTTTGTGTTTTATTTTGCCATTTGGGCAGGTTATAGTTTCTGTTTTCCTCTGGAGCCCTAACCCAAAGATCCAACATCAATTTTCACATGCAGTATTGCTCGCAGTATTGTAACAGAAATGCTTTAAAATGATGGATAAGTGTCAAGTCACAAATGCCAAATGGTGTCAATAGTCCCAACTTGTAGTCTTATCCTAGGGTTTGAATGTATTGTCATAGGAGGCCCAATATATGCATGGTTCTAAGGGCACAAAAAAGATCAAAACTGTTCCTAACAAGTGTCTCTGTAGGAGTAAGTGTTGAATAAAAGCTTGCAAGGCTCACACTACAATTTTGAGTTTGATTTTAGTAGACACTTTATTTAATCTTTTTTCATGGCTAACATAGGAGGCCCAATAGATAGTTGTACAAATAAAGTTCATAGTTCATATATAAAAAGGCCAGCACAAATAGACATGATTGAATTTTTCTTGATGAATATGAATTTATGGATAGTACATAGAAATAGATAGAAGTCGATGGGTGGGAAGGGATGCCTATATGTCTGAAATGACATATTTTAATATTTGAAAGGAAAAAAATAATATTGTTCAGTAGCATGTAGACCAAATTATATAGATAATATAGTATGTGACTGATTGGGTGTATTCTATTACACTTTTCCAGATGCCAAGAAAAATCCTGAGATGTGTAGAAAACTTGAAGAATGAAGAAGAATGCCCTAGCTGGTTAAATGTTATGCCACAAAGGGGAATCACCTTTGTTTGAAGCAATTAGTATAATATTCCACTTAACCCATTGAGTGGCAGCACTCTCCACTTGATAAGTAAAATCATCTGGTATTAGACAGAGTGAAATACTAAAGTAGGGTGCATCAGAGTGCATGCCACTTAATTGAAGGGTTAACTCATTAAGCACTCTCCCCTTCACAAATAAAATTGTCTGCTATTAGATAATAAAGTAGGGTGCATTGGGTTGCATTGCAACTTGCATATATACTGGTCAGCCCATAGAGTGCCAGAGCTCTCCCCTTGCATTGACAAGTATATTTGTCTGGCATTTGACAGGAAAATTATATGGTGCATCGCCACTTATCAAAAGGGATAATAGGGTTCTCTCAAGGGGGGGGGGGGTTAGGTTACACTCACAAATGCATAATTGAAACAATTGGCTGGTTTGACATTTTAATTGATTATTGCAATATTTTCACACTGATTTTGTCATTTAATTTTTTAATTTTATTTTTAATTAATATGAAAATAATGTAATCTAATAACCCATAAATCAATATACTGTTAATAAAATTGTATTTTATGTGGATGTAGTTAATTAAATATATTCATCAACAGTTTGTGACTCCTCTTTCCCAACAAGTTGCTCAATGGTGCTTTATTTCTGAAAAAAAATTTATGTGAGAAATTAATATTACACTAAAACAACCAAATACTTTATGTAATAATTGTTGTGGTTATTGTTTGACACTGGATCCCAGTGTTTAAATGCCATTAATCCAACATATGACACATGATTATGTACACATAACACTCTTGCTAACAATAAGTTTACATGAACCTTGCCTGCACCCAACCATAACCTTAACTGGCCCTCATCCTCAGGGACGCCGGAACGATAATAGGGCAAAGGGGGGCGGACGCACACCAAGGGCACCTTTACTGAAAATGTTTTTTTCACTGGCGACCTCCCCCCCCCCCGTCGCCAAAAAAATTTCGGTCAGTGTACCATTTTAGGGGTCAAAAATTTTTTCCGGACATACAAAAATTTTCCGTGAACCCAAAAATTTTTCCGGATATCTTAAATTTTCGCCATTTCTTCAAAATATTTTTCTAAATTCCAAAAATTTCCCAAATTTTTTATAAATATAAACTATAAATTACCTGAATCTCGTGATTTTCCTACACAAAGCATCGTTGGAAATGTGATTTATCACGTATTATTTTACAACTAAAAGGGCACTTCTGCCACCCCTGCCCCCCCCTAGCAAAAGGCAAGGGGGGCAGCTGCCCCCTCAGTTCCGGCGTCCCTGCTCATCCTAACCGGTAAGGCCACCTGTTTGCACAAAGCCAGTCAGAATGCTCTTGAAATTCCACTCATTTGAACCCAGGGCTTAAGCAGATATATGCTACCAACAGTTAAGGTCCGTGATAGTCTTGACAACTTGGGCCCGAGGACATGATTGAATTCAACTGAAATTTATTTTGTATCATTTTAGCATGTTCAAAGAATGAGGAAAATAGTTCAGTTTTAGCATGTTCAAAGAATGAGGAAAATATTGGGGTTCGGTGTCAGGCGAATAACCCCTGTGTAAAATATTTTCCTCCAAAAATGCATGAATTACCAACAGTCAAATATCACTCAAGAATGTTTCATTTTCTTAACCCATTAAGTTGCAGCGCTTCCCAATTGACGAGTAATATTGTCTGGCTTTAAACAAGTAAAAAAAGTAAGTTGGGCACATTGCGGCTCAATGGGTTAACTAGAGATTACAGTCAGATTTTTTTGGTTAACCCAATGAGCTGGCAGAGCTTCCCCATTGACAAGTAAAATTGTCTGGCTTTAGACAAGTAAAAAAGAATAAGTAGGACGCATTGCGGCTCAATGGGTTAATTATGAAATAGATTTTATTCATGCAATTTCTAGAGAAAATGAAACTAGCTTCAACAGAAGTTGGTAGAATTGAACTGCCAACTTTTGGATCTTGATAATTCTACACATAATTTCATTGCCTGATTGCCATCAGTGGCCAGTATTATTAGTACATGGATTGAAAACATTCAAAGCCATGATAGTTCTGGCTTTAATAAAAAGGTCTTCCTCTATAGCTATACTAATATAAATAGAAAGCACTTTAATTTTACTAAGTAGTATCATGAAGCAGATGGTGGTCAACTGGCATTTTATATCGTAAAAATTATTTGAAATAACAAATGAAACTAAAATCTGAAATTTCAACCATTTTCTTTCGAGGAAGACTGTTTCTCGTATTAATATAGTTTGGGCAACCTAATTGCATACACCAGTTGCTAAAATTGTCCACTACACAGTACAAATAGACTGTTTATTTCGCTTTGTTTTGACCTAGCGGCTAGCTACTCTAGCACAAATTAATATTGAACAAATAAACAGTATATTTTTACCGTTACTTACAAATAACGTTTTTCCAAAATTTCCGTGAGGTTTGAATATTCGTTCCCTGTCTTTCACTAGCCAGTATGATTCTTGCCACTTGTGCAACTCGAAACAAATGTTAAAATGTCGAAGAGAAGGCGAACACCAAGGCAAACTCCAAAACAAAAAGCTAAAATATTTTTGCGAAAATCAGGGGGATGTCAAAGTGGTGGCGGGCTCAAAATGAGCCTTGCTCAGTGGTAATTACCACGAGGATTTAGGACCAGTGGCGTCATTCTGGCGTCAGCAAACGTGAAAATCCGCCATGTTTTTGGCGACACTTGTTTGACTGAAGAGAGATAGGAGCACCTCCTCCAGATATATTATAGCTCAGTGGTATACACGTCTTGACTTCTCTCATCAAAGCCAGCATGTGCAAGTCACGTGTTGTACACGCGTAAGAACGCACAAGTTGTAACAAACCTGCAACAACTTGTTTCAACAACTTGTCAACAGGATGTTTTCGCACTGCTTGTTCCCAGCTTGTTGACAAGTTGTCAACGGCTTGTTGACAACTTGCTACAAGGTTGTTGGGCTCAACACACTTGTTACAAGTTGTTCTAACAACTTGTTATCGTCCTGCAATTCAACAACTTGTTGACAAGTTGTGAGTGACAACCTTCCTACAACATCCAAAAACCATAATTTTTGCAAATGTTTGGAATTGTAAAACCTCTCTTTTCTAAATGTAAAAATGTCTGATTCCTAATGTTATTTAATTAGTATTTATGGTCAATTGGTATGTCAAAAAAGTGGCAGTTTGTTGATGTCCTGTCACTTGATCCAGAACTGTTATGTATGATTCCACAACCTGCTTGTGCGCTAATTCTACTATTTCCCTGCTCAGAAAAGGTAATTTTGCAAATAATCTCTTGTATTTCATAAATAATAAACTTTTTGTTAACAGGGCTTCAGACAACAAATGGTAAAAATCCTTTCACAAGGTGGATAGCAATTATGACCAGCGGGGGAGTAGGACGAGGGGACCTCTAAATTTCAGAATATTGCTACAACACCAAAATTGTTCATTGCAGCTCTGTATATAGACACTGATTATACTAGTAAGATGTTAAGACCATTTTTGTGGTTAGTGTCTTAATGAATACCAAATTCACACCCAGTAGGTATACGACTTATTGGGTGTAAATATCAGGATTGAATAGCGTGTTTGGTAGGGCCATACTACTTGGCCTGTTACAGGATGGTACCGGATAGCAGTCTAACGGATAATCACCGAATACTGATGGTGGTACTTGGACAATACGTCATTAACTTTTTGTCAGGAAATAGTTCATTTCTTGTTTAGTATGTGACACAATAATCGTCAGACAATATACAGCATGACGATTTCTGGTAGACTAGTTGTTTATATCTCTCAATATCTTGAGACGGTTTTGTGGTTGTGATAAAAATTCCAGTACTACCTAGTAAATATCAGGCAAATTTTTACCGGATAGTGCCTATATTTTGCCGGATATCAGATACTGGTATCCGGATCCGGCACATCCCTAGTATTTGGTGTTTACTAACACAATAATGTTGTCAACATTTACACTAAATCAGTTACACAATTTTGGTGTTGTATGCATGTGTGGATACAATTAGGGCGACCTCCATTCCCAATAATTTCGTCAAGCTATTTAATGATTTGCTCATTAATTTAGTAGTAACGATGTTCTTTTTTATCACATGATGGTTTATTCTTTTAGCAAAATTTTTAATTGTAAGCAATCAATATTTAGAGGAATGAAAATTACAGCAACTGATAGTTGTGTTACATGCTTAACAAGTATCAACGACGAAGCCGTGCAGAGTGTGATAATTTAATAGCTTAAAAATGTCATTGTATGTAATTCTATATCAGTGACATCGTTTTTATTTTCTATAGTATTACTGTTACAGAGAAGAGGAGGAACAACGTATTGAAAAAGAAGGACAGGTTTGTTTTCCTGCCCATACCGTGGTATAACGACAAACACGCGTTTTTAATGCACGTTTCTCTGTCTAGTTCATTGAACATTGAAGTGACATATGGGCCCAATAAAAGAAGTCATTCTAACCGTTTGACTGTAGGTTTTTTGAAATTATTCATCAAATAACAATTTCCCTGAATTTGATCTTTGTGACTGAGTTTGGTCTAGGTTTTTTAGAATTTGCCTTTCACCATTCTCTTTAAAAGACCGTTAACAGTCTTCGTATTGTCTAGATCAACTGATTGGGGATTTTATCAACTGATGGCACAAAAACACAATAACAAAACAGGATACTATTTCAACCATGCAAGGATTAAATATAGTTCATTGATCTTTGAACAACAGATTTGAGTGATAATTTGTTTTCTACTTTAGGATGTTAGTTCCAATTTATATTATACGAAACAAACTGTTGGTAATGCTTGTGGTACTGTAGCATTGATCCACTGTGTAGCTAACAACAGAAAACAAATTAATATTGGTAAGAAAAGTATTACACGTTTTTATAGTGCAACAGAAAATTAAACTGTCTCTGTTTTTGCTCTAACTACCTGCAACGGTCTGTGCCTGTGTGGCTATAGAGACGATAATGACACAACTGCGGATTGGGAGAGATATACTACTACCTGAAAAATACAAGCAGAACTTCGACGTTTCGAGCGAATTTCATACCCTTACCTAACTATACCTAACACCAGCCTCGTACCCAGGCGCAAATAACGTACTAAAAATAGCAACACTACAGTGTTTTTATATAGATGAGCGAGCGCGCGGGGGTGCTTGGGGAGGACAGGACGGGGTCGCGCGCTCGCTCACCTTAGCCACTGATCTATATAGAAAACTGTAATGTTGCTATTTTAGTACGTTATTTGCGCCTGGGTACGAGGCTGACCTAACACTGGCATCACTCTAATCTAGTGTACATGGATTTGTAACCTACAAATGATAGTTCCTTTCTGCCTGCTTCCGGTCAGGTCTATGGAATATGTTTTTTTGTTTAAATTTTCCATCTAAACCTTCATCTAAACCATTAGGCCAAGTAAAAAAAATAGTAGTTTTTCGTCCGAATTTTGAAAAAAAAAGGAGAAAGATGGCGCTTTTTTTGTTAAACCTTCAAATATCGCTCTTAAAGTTTACCAAATAACCTATAAACCCACGCAAATATTGAAGTTTACTCATAAAACATAAATATATAATAAAATAGACAAACAGCTACTAATGCAATATGGCGCCAAAATAACAATATGCACGAACAGCGGCGCGAAGTACCGAACAGCAAGTGAGAGTTGACGAAAAGTTTCGAACGGCAACTGAACTATGCCGAAAGGAGCAAAATGCCCGAAATATGTAAGTGAAAATTCTTTGAAAGGCTCGAATATAAAAAAAAAGGGAAAAAAGAAAAATCCATGCAGCAGGGAAAAAGGATGCTACTATTTTTTTTACTTGGCCTTATGTACTTGCATGTGTCCTAGCATGTGTTTTAATAATTTTATAAACTAACAGGACTTAACGTTAGCTTTTCTTGGAATATGGTGTAATAACATCTAAATTTTAAATAATTTATTGTAATTATATTTATAATGTAAGAATATCGCAATTCGCCTTTTGGCGCCATGGTGTTTTATTAAAATGAAATGAAAAATATGATTGTATATGTAAAAACTGTATAGTCATTGCGTAACTCTAAAATTAATCATACTCAAAATAAAATATTTCTTTTAGACGAAGGGTTTTTGAAATCATTTATTGAATCAACAGAGACTCTCACACCAGACGAAAAGGCTGTGAAGTTAGAGACAGATGAGGTATCTGATTTATACTTGTTAATAAAATACTCAAAAAACACGATGTTCTTGGTCATATAGTGCTTCTGGAAACTACGTCATCTTGGGTATATAGAGCCGCGCGTTTGTGATTGAGATATTGGCTTTAGAACAAAAAAAAAATGACAATTTTTCCTTGCCAAGGAGCCTTGTTCCAAAGCTACTCGTGAGCAAAGCTACTCGTGAGCAAAGCTACTCGTGAGCAAAGCTACTCGTGAGCAAAGCTACTCGTGAGCAAAGCGGCCTTGACGTGAGATAAATGTTTAACAACATTCCGTGCACACGAACGACAAAATTTGTCAAGGAAAATTTGTCAAGAAAAACGTGTTGACCGTACACACGAGAAACGAAACTGTGTACTGTGCGGGGCTTTAGTATCGTTAGATATTGCGCTTTTCTTCTGTCGCAATCATCTCTTAACTATGAAACATTTGACAATGATGATTTAATTTTCTTTCCTTAGTCAATGATAGAAGCTCACGATAACTTCGCACAGGAAGGACAGACAGAGGTTTGTAGACCCACTTTATAACCATTGGGGGGGGGGGAGGTGGCAACGCAAGCCCCCAGTAATTTCTAAACTGAATCTATGAATAATAGCTGATTAGTAGTACCGTTATACCAAAGCTGTAACAATGGTTTTTGCAACCCTAAAGCCTGGCGTTTTGCAAAGTTGCACTGAAATGAACACTGAGATTTCCAAGAAAAATGAATGCTGGACTTTGGAAGGAAGTGAATACTGGGATGTTGAGCAACAAAAGAGTTTTAAGCCTCTGTCAAACGAGAATGAGAGTTGATGAAAGTTACAACTCTCGCTTGCGCTTCACCGCCAACTCTCATCGAATTTGAACTGGCTCACATTTTGATGAGAGTTGATGAGAGTTTTACGTGCGCGGTCATATCCAGTCAACTCTCGTGCAACTCTTCTCGTTTGACCGCGCGGGGCATTATATCCTACCTCCACAATTTGGCAAAGTGTTTGCTTCTCTGTAAATGCTAACTATATGCATGTTAAAGTTTTCACACAAGTTGTCGGTGCATGTTGAAGTGCATCTCCATGTTAAGTATTATCAAGACCAACTAGCTAAATCGTAAAGAATAAATTAGAAACCAACGTTTACGCTAATAAAGAAATAATATGTACTTATATTACATTATTCGACTTTTTTTATCCATGAGGCTCCATCACGGGAAGATCATGTTAATCTTCATTTTGTTGCGCTTGTTGAAAAAGATGGACATTTATACGAATTAGGTAAGTTAATTATAATTTTAAAATGAATGTTGTTGCTACACGAGGAAAAGTAGTACGTAAGAACTGTCTAAAAACATTTTAAAAGATATTCGGTTGTTTTAGTCATTTCATACTTCTGAATCTTTTTCAAGAATAATACCGATAACATATCCATACTTATTATATAGTGGAGAGTGAGATACTGAGAAATACACAGTGAGATATTTTCCATATCTTCAGTAGTGAAGATATCGATCACGTCACTTTTTCCAATTTGCTTTTGAGCGTGAAATTTCACAATTTTTTGCTTGGGACTATATAATAAACAACATTACACGGTGGCTTGAAGATATGACTTTTATCTTCTCGTATTAAAAACAATATTTTACTCACTCGCTGTGCTCGTTCGTAAAATATTGTTTTCACCACTCAAAGATAAAAGTCACATCTTCGCGCCGCCGTGTAAGAAATGTTCTGCAGAAAAGTCTAAGAAAAAATATTTTTATGTTTCTTAAGATGGAAGGAAAAAATTTCCTATAAATCACGGACCATCATCAACTGAAACTTTCTTAGAGGTTTGTATGATGATTACTTGAATTCAAACGTTACACACTTCCCCAGTTTGGGATTTGAACTTGTCATCTGGCGATTTTCGATAGACAATTGCTGGTTCAAAATCATAACCCGAGTTATTTCCTCTAGATATTCCCCCTATAGGCCGGAGAGTGGTACTTTCAATGGCCACCTGCTTCTTTCAAAATACACCGTACTCTAAATTATATTGGGAATCCTGTCACTCTGCTGGAAAGCACACGAGACAATTCAATGGTTTAGGATCGATCCTGCCATGCAATGGCCGTGATATAAAACTCGTATAATTGTTAGCCTCGAGCTCAAGTTTCGTGTCCTTTTGGGGTTATCCCTCCAGGTCTGTACACGTAATTTTCCACGTATTGGTACACAAAATGATCATTTATTTGTTGTAGGATGCAGCCAGAGTTTGCAGAGAATACATGAAACGCGATCCTGACAACGTGAGATTCACTGTAATTGCTTTGACAGGCGATTCTTGATAACATGACATAGCGTTGTAATGCGACTCTTAATGAATGCGACTCTTAATGAATATGACTTTTGATGAAAATAACGTAATGTCACTCTTGATGAAAATGGCGTAATCGCTTTGACGGTCAGTAACTCTTAATGAAAATCATCTGACATTATGAATGCACTGTACTGCAAGAAGGAAAGTCCGGAACTTCTTTCAACATCTACTGACTTGAAGATATGATTAATGACGATAGTTTGACCTACAGTACGATAAACTGCGAGCAGGGCCTAAACGATAAAACGAAAATTATCGGACACTGACTTATCTTTGTTTGAGTAATTAGACGTTGCTACATGTGTTTGGGCGTTATCTTGGTTGACTTTAAAGTCTACCTTCGCTGTTCTAATTTATTCACTAGATATTGGTGTGTTTTCATGACAGCTTACCGACTATACAGTGTTCTACAGTATCTGAGGAACGCCACCAACCTTTGTCACTGCATTGTTATAACGATGAAACAATAAAATGAGCTAAAATCAGGTAAAATTCAAGTTTGCAAATCACCTAGCTAGGTAGTAAGGTACAGATTGGCCGCTCATCCTTTATACATTACTGCTAAGCTTATTCATTATTCATTAACGCAAGATTCTGCTCGAAGATTTGTTGCAAGTGTTTGGAATCAGACCGTTTGCAACCAACCGTAATATTCGCAACAATGTTTACAACCAATATATAATATATAAAGCATGGGAAACCTAGATGTATCTGATTTACAAGGCGGCTCGTAATATTCATGTAAATTTGTTAATGCTCAAAGTGGGAATTTACTAATTTTGAAATTCTGAATTTATTAATTAAACCGTAAGTGAGACTTGAATAGACTTGAATAGAAAGGCAAATGTAAAACTAAAACTTTATTAATCCCATTACAGTATTCATGATTAATTTTTAACAAATATAGTTAATAATTGTGACTTTTCTAAGTGAGATACTGCGCAATATCATTATAAAAATGTAGTCAATGTTCACTACCACACAAATCAAAGTTCAAGTGTTTCAACTGCTGATTCTTTCGTTTCCTTATCTTGATCGTCTCTTTCTTGACTCAGTTGTAAAACAACAGCACAACAAAGAAGCAAGTCGTCGATGAAATTTCTTGGACTTTCTTTTATTGAAAGATGAGAAAATCTGTAATTTACAGATTTTCTCATCTTTCAGATTTTTCTTTCCAACTTTCTTCTTTTTGTTTTTTTATTTACATTTATCTTGCTCATCCTTATTCTTTATTCTGCTACCACTCATAACAATTTCATCATCTAACAAACGAAATAATTCAGTTAATGTTTATTCGTAGAACTGAAACAATTTCCTGTGGACACACTAACGTTTAACGTCAAGACTCGAGAGACAATGAAAGGCAAACTAAAGTATAAAATAGTATTTTAACTTACTCTTGACTTTGTTTTGATACTGCCGAAATCGTTTCTTGCCAGCAACATTTACATCTAGCCTCCTCCTTGTGTAATTCACTATTTTGTTTAAAATAATCACAATAAAAATCCGGCAAATTATTTTGATAATAAAAGAATCGATACATAAATATACTACATAGATAATCATAGATAATCATTAATTTTGTAGACATTCAAGATTTTCAAGTTCAAAAATAATGGTTCAGAATAAGCCGAATAAGATTTAAAACAAATTAATCGAACAATTTTCTTTTGTACATTCATTATTTTTTGCAATCTTGTGGGATATGTATTTCCCCAAGTATATTAATAATACAAGTAGAGTAGTGCTTTCTTAGTGATACATGTAAACCACGCAATTCAGTTATTGGCTGCAATGTGGTAAAATTTTTAATAAATAAATAAATAAATAAATAAACGTTTGCCTATCATTGCTCTTATAATTTACCTGAAAGTCAACTCAAATCACCTCTAAATTTACCTCAAAGTACTGATGAAAATATTGGGAGGGTGGTACCCCCCCCCCTCCGGTATAAGAACTACTAAGAACAAACTCAGCCTGATTTATCACCAAGTACCTATCGGTATAGAGAACCACTACAACCCAGCCTTTATACCGCGGGATTTTACTGAATGTTAAAGATGCGGTACAGTCCAATCTGCGCATGTGCACAAAGGAGCCCCCTTTTTATTTACAAACAGTTTATTTAGGTTTTTATTTCATTTTATGTTCTTGCAAAGCTTGATTGTTGTCTCTTCACAACTTATACTCTAGAATCATGAAAATATAAATAGTTGTCGAATAAAATTCAATATTTTGGATACCGAAATGTAAACAAAGCCTTTGTTTACATACAGACTGTACCGCATCTTTAATACTGATGGATGGGTATCGGCTTGAAAGTTCAAGTAAATGCAGAACGTTTTGGTTTATTTTCTTCTGACTTCTTCGAACGGTCGGCTCTACAGTTTCAGATTCGCAGTTTTAGATTCACATTCAGATTCAAATATGAAAATCGATCAGGTGTCTGGCGTATAAAATGTCGAATTACTCCGTTTCTTTCTACGCAATAAACTTGTTAACGAATTTCATTCTTCTTCAGAACATTACACATTGAACAAATGTATTTTGAAGGCTTTAGCGCAAAATGTGAAGTCAGGAAAAATCGCAAAAGATAGACGATCAAGACGTGAATTCATGCTGCGCCATATTGCCGCAAGTGATCGGCAATATTATATTTCTCTGTCTAAAGCAAAATACCCGTTGTAGCTCCCTAATCTCTGAAATTCATTCACTACTACATTATACTGAATGGTATAAAGTAAACAAGATCCTGAAAACGTTTGTCGTTTTGTCAGGAAAAATCGCAAAACGTAGCTGACGCGAACCGACTTTTGTAACCCGAAGCGAATGACAACAACGCAGCTGAGCGAATAAATCCTTCTCACGCATTACACGTTTCCATTGAAATATTTTCCAGCAAAACCATTCTACTACAACTATCATAGAATGATATAACGCACTCGTTAGCTTCAAACAACTTCTAGTTTCAGCAGGAAAAATCGCAAAAGACAACTCGTGCTCGACTAAAAAATCCGGATGGGCATTGGAAGTCTCCTGCTTGTTCGCTTAGTCTGATATAAGTACATTTTTTCTCAATAGTGGATCTATGCCAGCTTATTTAAAATTTTATAATGCTTGGCTGTCTTTTTTTCGCGGGAAAAGTGTTTCAAATCCTTTTATGTGCAGAATGATAGAATGACTAACCCCCCGGATTTTATTGTTCCATATTGAAATTTCCCGTAGTTTCACACTCACTTTCATATTCGCATAAACAGTGAAAATCTGAACAAATCGCTAAACCACTGCAACAGTTTTAAAGCAGCCCATACCGTAAAGATTTTCATTCTACATTATTGGGTGCTTCATTTGACGCGGTTTTCATTGCGATTCACCATTGTGTGCGTGCAGGAAAAATCGCAAAAGACAGACGATCAAGACGTGAATTCATGCGGCGCCATATTGTGGCAAGCGATCGGCAATATTATATTTCAATGTGGGAAGCAAAATACCCATTGTAGCTCCCTAATATCTAAAATAAATTCATTACCACATTATATTGAATGGTATAAAGTGAACTAGATCTTAAAAACGTTTGTCGTTTTGTCAGGAAAAATCGCAAAACGTAGCTGACGCGAACCGGCTTTTGTAACCCGAAGCGAATAGCAACAACGCAGCTGAGCGGATAAATACTTCTCACGCATCACACGTTTACATTGAAATATTTTCCAGCAAATTCATTCTTCTACAACTCTCATAGAACGATATAACGCACTCGCTTCAAACAACTTCTGATTCAGCAGGAAAAAGCGACTTGAGAAGACAACTCGTGCTGGACTAAAAAATCTGGATGGGCATTGGAAGTCTCCTGCTAGTCCTCTTAGTGTGATACAAGTGCATTTTTTTCTTATGTGTGGGATGGTAGACGGTATGTGTAGAATTATAGACGTTATATGTGTAGAATAATAGACGGAGTGACTAACCGACCCCACCCCACCCCCACTCCAACCCCCGATTTTATTGTTCCACATTAAAATTTCTCGCAGTTTTCGCATTAATACACGGCTTTCAGATTCGCACTAGAATGGTGATAATCCTTTTGTCAGAAAAAATCTCAAAATATTTTAGCATTACTCCATTAATACAGAAGAAAATTAATCTTGGTTAGAACAAAATTCTTGGTAAGAAAATTTTTCTAATTTTGTCCCGTGGGTAAGTAAAATTTTCTTATCAAGATTATTTTTCTTATTTCAAGAAAACGTTCTAGCAAAATTTTCTTATTTCTAGAAAAAAATTCTTAGTTTCCCAAGAATTATTTTCTAGTAATAAGAAAATTTTGCTAGAACGTTTTCTTGAAATAAGAAAAATAATCTTAATAAGAAACTTTCACTTACCCATGGGACAAAATTAGAAAAATTATCTTGAATTGAAATCCTGCTAAGAAAATTATTCTAGTTCGATCCGGTGTGCATGGCTTTTAAGAATATTTTTCTTAAATGACAATATGAAACTAGAATAATAATCTTGGCGTGATTTTTTGCTGTTGTCATCATACACATCATACATACGTTTTACAATATAAAAACAATTAAGAAATTGTTTAAAATAATATATTTACCAGCTATACATGAATAGGTTATTAAAGTAATTACTGATAGATAAATGTAAAAGTTCTCACACGTAGCAATATTGTTCAATTTCTTGAAAAGCCTTTACCATGTCAGACTGCTGAGTCTGGATGGGTAGTCTAAGTCGAGCAGGTACAGTAGAACAACGCCAGGAAGTAAAGATGGCTTTTACAGTTTCGCTATTCTCGAATGTTGCCAATAGCTCCATGTCATGATCAGCCCTGATACAGTATGTCATTGGGTCTCATTTGCAGCCAGGTAGTCAAGTCTGTGTCTCCTTCCTTTTGAGGAAAAAAACCCCACAAAAATAGTTTTGGTAACAACTACACAACCCTCATTAATTAACAGCTTATGTTTTCACTAACAAGCTCAGGGGTGGAAAAAATATTTTACTTTCTGGGACCGCAAAAAGTTCATTATATTGAAAAATTTTCTGCAAATGATCAAGTAAATCGACACTCGGCCAATGTAACTGTGACACCTAATAAGTTGTCAAACTGGATGTCATGCTACATGTATATTTACAGAAAAAAATATTCCAGTGCACTGAGAATCTTAAAATATAACATAAAGCTAATATAGATAACATGCATCAAGGGTCTGATCCTAAAGTAAATACAGATGCAAAATTGGCACTGGGGGGCACTATCAGGTGGATCCATGCTCTCCCAGAAAATTTTGAAATCAAGTGTCGCAGATTGGCTAAAAATGCATTTGCCATACAACAATTGTTACATCATTCTATAGTCTAATACAGTTATACACTATCGCAAAACTATCGCACTATTAAGATGGTTGCACTTATAATTGCATTTCTGAGGTCATGGTGTTAATTTTCCTCTGAATTTCTCCTTTTATCTGAATTATTACAATTTTTTCTTTCTTGGGGAAATATTTTCTGGGAACTCAAAAAAATTTCTGGGACCAATGGTCCGATACTTTTTCCACCCCTGAACAAGCGATACCCTGGGGTTATAGACAGACTGACAGAGCGAAATACTATGATGGATGGAACAAGAGACACTGGCAGATAGTTTTTGTTAGCCCATATTAACTTTATCTCAACTCTTATCGCTTTTATAATATCCTCGTTTACCGCTTTCGTTGTAGGCACAAAGTCTTAATATACACACAAAAATCGTTATAAATCGCAAAAAGCAACAAGAAACAAGCCGCTAAAGTCGACACAATAGCATCTGAATTTGGCTTGTTAAGCAGTTTTCGCTTGTTTTCCCGCGTTTTGTTCCCGTATCCTAGGATACGAGGCCTCGTCACGATTTATGAATAAGGTCTATAGGAAAGCTCAAAACCTTTGTCAAAACTAAGAAGATGTGTATGTACAGTGTACACTAAATTTGATTCAGGCCTTACTAAATGAATTTTATAAAATGAAACTATAACCTCACCTCAACAAAGTTTACGATGTCCAGTTTGCTCTTAGCAGGTTGACTTTTTGATTTGAAGAGTGAATTAAATGTTCTTCATTAGGTGAAGTACTTTCTGTAGAATTACATACATAAAAAATAATATTAATTAAGTTACCGGTACATTTTTAATAAAAGCATTGTGATATTTTGAGAGCTAAAAATGCAATTTTGATTTTTCGTATCTTTTATTAGTTACCGGTACAGCATAAACCAAAATGCAATTTTCATTTATTATTTTCTATTAACGACACCTAATGCCGGTGCTAATCAGGGGTGGAAAAAATATTTTACTTTCTGGGACCGCAAGAGAACATTGAACATTTTCTGTAAATAGTCAAGTAAATGGACATTTGGACACTGTAATTGTGTGACACTAACAAGTTGTCAAACTGGATGTCATGCTATATTTCACAGGAAAAAATATTTCACTGGAAATAATATTTCACTAAGAATCTTAAACTATAACATAAAACTGACATGCATCAAGGGTCTGATCCTAAGGGTAAATACAGATACCAAAAAAGCTAGGGCACTTTTAGGGGACACTATCAGGGAGATCATGCATGCTCCCCCCAAAAAGTTTGTCCCAGATCAACTAAAAATGCATTTGCCATACAACATTTTGTACATCGTTCTATAGTCTAATACATTTATACACTATCGCACTATTAAGATGGTTACACTTATAATTGCATTTCTGAGATCATGGTATGAATTTTCCTCTGAATTTCTCTTTTTATTTGAATTATTACAATTTTTCTTTCTTGGAAAAATATTTTCTGGGAACTCAAAAAATTTTCTGGGACCAATGGTCCCGTGGTCCGATACTTTTCCCACCCCTGGTGCTAATGAATCCAATGTTGGTACCGGTACTCTAATTAATAAAAAAACAAAATGATATCATTTAATTACCAGATCACTGTTCATGTGGTGGCTTCATAACTCCTTTTGAAATGCCATGATAGTAAATAAGTGGGTCCAATTTGTCAATCAGCTGTGTATGCACTTTCTTCTGCTTCTTTGGATTGATTGAGGCTCCTCCGATCTTCTTCAACAACCTGCAGACATATTGATGAGTGATAAATGTAAATTTTTTGAAAATAACCGCATCCACATACCTTATTCCAGAGTTTTTATAACCATGATACTGTAGCTCATATATACCTTACTCAGTAGTCAGTGGTATAACTTTACTTTTTTGACCATTTGTCATCAGGGCAAGTTCAACTTGCCAAGTTGGATATGAAAATTAGTTGCCATGAATAAAATTCACTTGCCATGAGACAATGGCCACTGGGGTACCCAGGTAGGGGCTATAAATTAAGGGAACAACATGTCGACACATTCTTCCACTGCTCTAGATGGCTATGTTATACTGCTTCAGACTAGCTGTGGCCCACAGAAAAACAAAATTTGAATCCATGCACAAGTACAACATGCACTGCATAAAAATTTTATCTGGCAATGAAAACATAAACTTGAAGATGCCCAGCTTTTTGTGACAATGATATTCACTTGCCCCGGGCAAGTGTTAAATTACAACTGTGTTACTTATTGAAAGCATAATGATATAACTAGTTGGCATCATTAACCAATTAACCACCATTACTCTCCCACTCACAAATAAAATTGTCTGGCATTAGACAGGAATACAATAAAGGGTGCGATGCAACTTCATGGGTTAAAATTTGACATTTTGACTGTGGGACCATGATTTCTCGGACTCCAAATTGACCATAATGACTCAAATTTTCCCATGAAGGGAAATAAGTAATTTATTTGTAATCATTCTATTATGTAGGATAGAGTTTATAACATGAGAAAGAATTTTTGCAGCAAAATCCATTAGATTGTTATAAAATGTAACGGCGATGGTGTTGGTATTTGTGATTTAATATGCTATTGCCTCATATTCCAGAAAAGATTCATATGGTTATGCTTTAACCTCAGTTGTATGTGAGATAAGTGCTACTTGTTTCAGTAACCCGTTGAGTGATGGCACTGATAGGTAAAATCATCTGACATTATATGGAGTAAAACAATAAAGTTGTGGCACAATGCAGCTTATGCAATGTACGGCCTAGTGTAATATCCCATTAACACCCCATCTCATCTAGCTTGCAATATGAACTCTATCGACTGTTTACGGTAAAGTGAATTATTCTACTTCTTTCTGGCCTAGGCAAGATCCCATTATTTGTTGCCGGGATTGCATCTGCCAGGACGAGAAATTCTTATACAAGCACTCTATCATCCCTGCCAGGCGGAGAGGCGGGGTGTATTCCGTCTATATATTAAACACACCATCCTGGATTAAAACCTCCTGTCCAGCCATGCCATTATCACATAAACAGGCACAATATATCACACACATATATGCAGGGTTAGACATGAGTGAAGACGCTGGCGTTAGACAGGTGAAAAAAAGTAGGGCGCACTGGGGCACATTCCAGCTCAATGCCAATGGGTTAAATATTAATTTAAAGTCAATCCATTTACATGCTATCAACCAAGAAATATGCACTGAAGTGATAACCTAATATTATAATCAATTCTATATATTGAGTTAACAATTTTATGATTCAGATAGATAACATTGTAATTGTAAGTTTAATACTCTCAAATAATTTTCATGTTTTGGCTAATAATATTGAAATATTCGCTCACTTTCGATTGTATAACTATTTATTTGAAGATAAACATAACTTTAATAGACTTAATAATATGAATTGATTTTCTAAAACATGTCCGACCGAATGTACACATCAGAGAAGAGAATCTCATTAATCTTTAACCAATCATATTTAGCGTTATATAATTTGGCGGGAACTTATTATTCTTAACACTCCCACTTAATGAGTTCACGATAAAATGTGCATTCACTTATAAATTTAACTTCAACAATTAAATTACAATGTTTAAACAGATGTAATCCCAATCAAGTCCCTTAACTTTTCATAACTTGATCTTGCTAATCCTTTTGTTAGTATGTCTGCTTTCATATCATCTGTTCGACAATATACTACATTGATCTCCTTCGACTGAACACGTTCTCGAACGAAATGATGGCAAATGTCAATATGTTTCGTTCTATTATGATATTTGGCATTCTTCGCCAATTCTATTGTTCCTTGGTTGTCTTCGAAGATTGTTATCGGTTTTCTGATTTTAAATCCAACGTCATATAACAGTCTTTGTAACCATATCGCTTCTTGCGTGGCTAAACTTAAGGCAATATATTCTGCTTCTGTTGAACTCTTCGCGACTGTCCTCTGCCTTTTGCTCGACCAACTAACTGTGCTATTAGCAACTTGAAATACATAACCTGATGTTGATCGACGAGTATTAATATCTCCTGCCCAGTCAGAGTCTGAATAACCGACTAGTGTAGGGTTTTCATCTGCTGAGTATTTCAGGCCATAATCTAAAGTTCCTTTAAGATATCGTAATACACGTTTCACCCCGATCCAATGATCTTTGCTAGGTTTTGCCATAAATTGTGAAAGTGCTCCCACTGCAGCTGAGATATCTGGTCTTGAAATCACTGAAAGATAGGTTAGGCATCCAATCGCTTGCTGGTATGTTTGTGTGTCAAATTTTTCATCCTCATTTGACAACTCTGAAAACTTTGTCCCAGGTTCCAGTGGTGTTGAAACCGGTTTACATGATTCCATTCCGAATTTGCTTAGGACTCGTTCCACGTAATTACGCTGACTGATTGTAGTAACTCTGGCTTCTCGATCTCGTTTAATCAGCATTCCCAATAGGTAATGAACTTCACCTCTGTCATCCATCTTAAATCTTTCGCTGAGCGCTTTCTTCTCTGAATTCACCATTTGGATATCGTTGGAAACTGGAATTATATCGTCCACGCAAACTCCGAGTATCACAAAACTTATTCGACCACCGTCCTTTTTAACCGATTTAACATAAATGCAACCATCTGCACCACTTTTTCTGTATCCTCTCGACTTTAAGTATCCATCGAGCGTGTCATTCCAACAGCGTGCAGACTGTTTGAGACCGTAGATACTTTTCTGCAGCTTACAAAGATAATCTGGTTTGTCTGGATTAACAAAACCTTCCGGTTGTTGCATATAAATGTCGCAATCAATGTCGCCATTTAAAAAAGCAGTTCGAACATCCATTTGGTGGACTTCGAGATCATATTCGTTGGCTAATGCCAGTAATGTACGTAAAGATGTATGTCTGGCCACGGGGGAAAATACTTCGTCATAATCAGCTCCTTTTGTTTGGGAGTATCCTTGAGCTACAACTCTCGCTTTGAAACGATCAATTGATCCGTCTTCTTTCCGCTTTACCTTTAGCACCCACCGCGATCCGACTACGTTTTGATCATCACAGGGAGGAACCAATTCCCATGTATCGTTTTCTAGTAATGAAGAATATTCTGAGATCATCGCGTCTTTTCATTCCTTCGCATACTTCCCATTCAGCGCTCTTTGGACACTTTCTGGATCATCAACTTCAGATGTTAAAGACTCGACTACTGGACATGCATTGTCTCTGAACTTACTCGGAATCATACGCTGTCTTACAGTACCTAAATTTTTTACGTTTTCCATAAACCGCTCTTCGTATGTTTTCGAAGTAGATAGGGTTTCACTTTCTCCCACTGGTTCGTCGTTCTCGGGATTAACGGGCTGCTCCATGGTTTCATTTAAGTTAATGTTTGTTTCAACAACAGGATCCACTCTGAACTCATCCTGATCTTCGTTGAAGGTTTGATCATCAAGTTCATCAACTCTATCTAGATCAAATAACTCAACAGTTTGTTTTTCATCATCCGGAACTTCAATTCTCTCTTTCTGCTCAAACACAAAGTCATTCTTTGGGTTCTCAAAATTATGAAATTTCTTCTCTAAGAATTGAACATCTCGACTTATCATGAACTTTCTTCTTTTAACATCATAAACTTTGTATCCTTTTGTGCCAGTAGGATAACCAACAAATATAGCTTCATAAGACTTTTGGTCTAATTTTCTACGATTACTGTCTGGGATATGAACATAGCACATACATCCAAAGACTTTAAGATTAGAAACATCTGTCTTTTCACCGAAAATGCATTCATGAGGGGTTTTGTCCTTTAATGCAACTGTAGGACTTCGGTT